>CAXKVX010000245.1:0-34689 GCA_964058865.1 Eleocharis quinqueflora | reverse complement strand
TACAAATTATATACGGTAAGTATTATAAGGCTGATTATTCACATATTGAAATCTCCCGTGGCATTACATATTATTAGTTAGGGAAGAAAATGGAAAGTTGTGCCAAAATATTTTAAACTATTTATATTCTTTTACAAACTAATTTTCAAGCACGCATTTCATAGTCGCATTACCATACTAATGTATCAAATATTTTAAACTATTCATTATTTTTTAACTAAAAAATTGGTTAAATGACACATAACTTTGACTATGACAAAGTAAAAAAATTATAGTATTTTAAAATACTATAGAATCGTACTACTGATCAATAATTTTTGCCGATAATTTATAATTACAAGAAATGGACGAGTAAGTTAATTTGTAAAAAAAAAATTATTTTCTGATCGGTCAATAATGTCATTTGTACAAATTATATATGATAAGTATTATAAGGCTGATTATTCACATATTGAAATCTCCCATGGCATTGCATTTTATTAGCTAGGGAAGAAAATGAAAAGTTCTGCCAAAATATTTTAAACTATTAATATTTCCTGTACAAACTAATTTTTAAGCACGCATTTCATAGTCGCATTACCATACTAATGTATCAAATATTTTAAACATTCATTATTTTTTAACTAAAAAATGATTAAATGCCACATAACTTTGACAAAGTAAAAAAATTATAGTATTTTAAAATACTATAGAATCATACTACTGACCAATAATTTATAATTACAAAAAATGAACGAGTTAGTTAATTTGTAAATATATATATATATATATATATATATATATATATATATATATATATATATATATATATAAATATATAGAGAAATGCTATTATGCTTTACAAAGCACGTGTTTTGCGATTGTGGACCATTAGATCACGCTTTGTAATTCATGCCAACAAGATGATTGAAGATCCAATGGTCCACAATTGCAAAGCATGTGCTTTGCAAAGCACAATAGCATTTCTCTAAATATATATATATTTTTTATTTTCTGATCGGTCAATAATGTCATTTGTACAAATTATATATGATAAGTATTATAAGGCTGATTATTCACATATTGAAATCTCCCATGGCATTGCATTTTATTAGCTAGGGAAGAAAATGAAAAGTTCTGCCAAAATATTTTAAACTATTAATATTTCCTATACAAACTAATTTTTAAGCACGCATTTCATAGTCGCATTACCATACTAATGAATCAAATATTTTAAACTATTCATTTATTTTAACTAAAAATTGGTTAAATGCCACATAACTTTGACTATGACAAAGTAAAAAAATTATAGTATTTTAAAATACTATAGAATCATACTACTGACCAATAATTTCTACCAACAATTTATAATTACAAGAAATGGCGAGTTAGTTAATTTATAAAAATATATATACAAAAATATATATATATATATATGTTTTATTTTCTGATAGGACAATAATGTCATTTGTACAAATTATATATGGTAAGTATTATAATGCTGATTATTCACATATTGAAATCTCCCGAGGCATTGCATTTTATTAGCTAGGAAAGAAAATAGAAAGTTGTTCCAAAATATTTTAAACTATTAATATTTCATGTACAAACTAATTTTCAAGCACGTATTTCATAGTCGCATTACCATACTAATGAATCAAATATTTTAAACTATTCATTATTTTTAACTAAAAATTGGTTAAATGCCACATAACTTAGACTATGACAAAGTAAAAAAATTATAGTATTTTAAAATACTATAGAATTATACTATTGACCGATAATTTCTGCCAGCAATTTACAATTACAAGAAATTGACAAGTTAGTTAATTTGTAATATATATATATATATATATATATATGAAGAGGGATCCACAGCCGCCAAACTTCGAACCGCTCGCAACCGCTCCATGGTAGCAAATGTAATTGATGGATCCCGACAGTTGAAAACATTCTCCATATTAATATAGACTTGAAAACCAATTTTTACATTTTTTTGAATTTTTTTACTATTTTATCGAATTGATTGAAAATTTATTTATCTAACGATTTACAAACATCCAATTTTCAACCCTTCCGATAAAATAGTAAAAAGGTTCCAAAAAATATAAAATTTGGTCTCCAAGTCTAATAAATAATCAAGCTCATGTGATAATTCTGATTGTGACACGTTATTTGTTTTTTTATTTTACTTGTGTGTTATTCCGTAAGCTGTCTTGATCAGTTTCTTTCTTATATTTATGTTGACAACACATCGGTGATACCTAGATAATCATCGTCTAAATAAAATTATTGTGCAGTGCATGTATATGTTATATTGTTATGTAGTTGAAAGATAAATACGCGCGAAAAATTGTATAAACACTTCTCCAAGCATTTATTTTTAATACAACTAATTGACAAGAATGCATAATTTTGAATATGCGTCGAATAATTCACAAAAATGTGATACACGCAAAAATAATATTTGATCAACATGCAATTTAAATAATTCTTTTTCGTTCATAATATCTCCCGTTACTTGATACGAAAACGATTACGAGTATTAAAAAAAAGAAGGTGAAAATCGCCGGTTGCAATGCTGAGTTCTTGATCCAATAAAATACAGTCAATTTAAAAGGAAAAGACTATAAGTCTATGACTGTAACATTATATTTATAATAATAAAAGTACAGTCAAGAGGACAGGGGAGACTTTCCGCTTTCCAGCCGGAGTTTCTAAAACCAACGGCTCTCCAGTCTCCGCATTCGATAAAATCAACGGCCTAACATTTTCTCCGTACGGTCTCAACACGAGATTAAAAATGGGTCTGTCCGTTTGATGTCAAAAATGTAAAAAATGAAAGCAGCTGTTTAATAAAAGTGTAAAACAATTTCATAATTTTCCCTTTATATTAGGGAAGTTTTGATGCCAAATACATCAGCTATTTTTTCCTTATCTTATATATTTTTTCCAATTTTTTTGTCGTCGTTTTTTTATTTTTTTTATTATTTAAACGATTTATTATAATTTTATTATTATAATACGAAAGTTTAAATTTAACTTTTCCGCGCAATCTGCGCGAACTTAGTTTAGTATATATAATTACTTTCATCATATGATAATTTGGTATCGTGACAGTGACAGCTCTGTAATGAGCGTTGAAAAAAATATGAAGCTTAAACGAATAATAACATCGTTGTTAAAATATAAAAAAGAATAATTCAGACTAAATATAATAAGGTCAAAGAGACGTCTCTGTCTACAAAGTTCCACACAGCTGACACAAAAATCTTTATTAAAATAAATTATATATATGATTCTTGATTAAAAAATAACCTTATCGTTATCATCGATAAGAAATTCTCTTCTCATTTTCTGTATTGTTTCACAAATGAATCTGCATCATTGAATGCTGAAAATTACAATGGATTTTAGAAAGAAAAATTTATTTAATGGATATTAACCGTACAACTAATTTGGTGAAGTTCAAAATTCTAACGATCAATTAAATGTTTCTTAAAAATATATATGAAACAATAAATACGTGGAATGGAACAAAAAGCGATTATCATGATTCGGCTTCCACACCATTGGAATGGAACCAAAAACAATTAAGAGCTGGAGTCTAGAAATCACTCATATTTATATGGGAATGAGATCTTCTACCGCGCAGTAAAAATACTGTGCGTGTTGCACATAAATTTCAATCGTTGATTTGCATCGAGATTCGTGCAAGATAAACTTTATAATATCTACTATCTGAATCAAATCTGAACCGTTCGTAACTTACAACGCAAAAAATCTGAACCGTTCATTCCTGCTGCGCGGCAAAAAATCTGCTTCCATTTATATGGAGAGTCAGATCAGATACTGCGTTGCGCGTGCCTACAGCCGTTTATCTTTTTTGAGATCCGTGCTTTCTAATCTTAAAGCTCTCTTATAATTTATCTTGACGGTCAAGCAGTGCGCTGCATACATGCCGCACAATAGAGAAATTGCTTATCATTTATGGAGGTTGTTCTATGGAAAATGAGATTTCGTGTGGAATAAAATAGTATTGCCATTTATATGAATTCTTAACACTTCAGTTTTAAATTAATTTCCACATAATAATCAAAGTAGCAAATACAATTTTGTTTTATTTTTATTTGAACTACAACCAGATTAAGTGGTTTTTACATTTTTAATTTAAATAATATAACAAATAGAGCAGTCATTTTGCAACAATTGTTTTTCTAAATATTAGCAGACATTAGATTTATTTTTGCTTATGAATATGTTAAACTGTATTGGATATAACAAATATTTTTTCATGATAATACATACTGAGAATACTTATAAAATGTTTAACAAATGATTATATCAACTACAAACATTTCCATTAATCACTTGAAATTGTTGCTCCAATTCGATTGAGCCATTTTCTTTCTTAAGGAAGTTAGTATATTATTTTAGTTCGCAAGATAAATCTGAATTTAAAACAAATAAACGGTTTTTTCAATGTGCCACGATATTTTGTCCTCAAGAAATCACTAAAATTTCCAGATTTATTTTGTCTCCACCGCTTGAAGTTCTCAATGTTAACATTTAATAATAATATTTTCTCTTTAATGCTCAGGCGCTACCTTTTATTTCCAGCTGCTGCCTCCTGTATCCTTTTTCGGTATAGAATTTGTGTGCACAATATTTTTACAAAGGAAATCCGGAGGCATGGAACATGGGAATCTATTGGGAATTTGGGATGAGAAGAGATGATACTCATCACTTCTCAGATCTCGTGTGAATAAACTAATGCTAACATGTCTGTGTGCTTTGTTGTACAGACAGTTTCTAACCGTCCGATCAAACCCACTGATAAATATTAGACGTCGATTGCACAGGGACTACCGTGTAATTACACAAATCGAAAGATTATCCCACCTGAAACCCACTCTTTTTAAATAGCCGAAGCCCCACTCCTTTCTTCTCCACCAAGCACACAAAATCTCTTGATCAGAAACTTAAACCTCCCGATCTAAGCAAATTCGAAAAATCTGAAGAAAATGGGCCGCAAATTCTTCGTCGGTGGCAACTGGAAATGCGTACGTTTCTTTCAATCTTTATGTTACCAGCTAACTTAATCCGTTCACTCGATGGAAGTTTCTAATAGTTCCATCAAAATTTTTGTACGAAAGTTGGATCGAAGCAGACATCAAAGCTGGATCGTTGAAAAAGATCTTATTAAAATGTATTTATATGTTGTTTTTAAAAAAATAATCCAACTGGTCAACTCTATTTCTACGAGATCTATAACCCGTTGTTCATATTGCATGTAATTGGTAAATCTGGAGAAATTTTATATATTTTAGAATTGAAATCATAGTAGAATGCTAGTGTGCAAGGGTTTGAATACTTTTCTTTTAATTTCAGAATGGAACACTGGAGGAGGTGAAAAAGATAATCTCCATTCTTAACGGAGGAGATGTGCCTTCATCAGATCTTGTTGGTATGGAAACTACAGTAATTTTTATTTTCCAATAAGCAATTGTATAGAAGACTGTCATTTTAGATATTTAATTATAGCAAGTAGAGAACTAGAGATTGATACTTTGTAAGTTTGCACTTGTATCATTGACATCGAAATTATTTGTCTACTTGTGTAGAGGTGGTGGCGAGCCCTCCATATGTGTTTTTACCACTGGTGAAAAGCGAGCTTCGTGCTGATTTCCATGTGGCAGCTCAAAATTGCTGGGTCAAAAAGGGTGGTGCTTTTACTGGAGAGATCAGGTATGTTTTAAAATATGTTGATAATTTGGATATATTGCAACTTGCACAATTGATCATACCCACAATTGCATGTGGTACATGGCCTGCAGGCCTTCTGCACTTTTTTATTATACACAATGTATTACCCCGGGTGGAATTGTTAGTAGATAAGATCGATCAATAGTCAATACTGTTCCTATAAGGGTCATTTGTACAAGTTAACATGACATTTGAATCTCAAACTGACCTACAAGGCTACAACAACATCCTATCAGCCAAACATTTTATAAACTCCCTATTGCCATTTCAAAGCAGTGCTTCTTTTTTTACTACGAATAATCCATACGCTTACAATTCAACTCTCTAAAAATACAGTGCAGAGATGCTTGTGAATTTGGACATTCCATGGGTCATCATTGGCCACTCTGAGAGGAGAGCCCTTCTGGGAGAAACTAATGAGGTTTTTTCTTTTAATTATGAAACCATGTTTCATATTCCTTAAATTTGAAACATTCCTTAAATTTTTACTGAACCTTTTACTTTGGTTTTACTTCTAAAATAATGTAAGGCAAAAAAATAATAACTTAAGACAATAAAGTACTAAACATCTTGTTTGATTTGGTACCTTTTTATTCTGCACTTTCAGTTTGTAGGGGATAAGGTGGCCTATGCCTTGTCGAAGGGATTAAAGGTGATAGCATGTGTGGGTGAAACCCTAGAGCAGAGAGAGGCTGGGGCAACCATGGATGTTGTGGCTGCTCAAACCAAAGCCATTGCTGGTACTTTACCTTTCATCATTATTTAATTGTTTGTAAGGAAGTGATTTTGCTGACATGGCTGCAAAATGTATAAAGGTTTGATATTTAAGAGTGAGAATATCAACTGTACCTCTGAATATAGCTATCCTCCTTCATATTCCCATTTTTGCACCAACCCGGCTTGGTTTCTTCTCCTACAACAAAATATGCACCGAAACTATCATGGGCCCTTCAGAAGGTCTCTACCATCCTACCAAGCTGTTTCTCTCTACATAAACAAAAGAAATATTATGGTCGGTCTTGATATCTTCTACAGGGCTTTAGAAGAGGATAGTGGTAATTACTTTTGTTAGTCACTTGGTATCAAGTTAGTATGAAGAGCATGCCATGCAGTTTTATATAATTGAACTGATAATCATTACTATTACTCTTTTCCATTCTATTTTAGACAAGATTAGTGACTGGAGCAATGTGGTGATTGCCTACGAGCCAGTGTGGGCCATTGGCACCGGCAAGGTTGCCACACCTGCTCAGGCTCAAGAGGTATTTTTTGTTATCATTTTTTTCTTTTAATAACAAACAAATGAGATGCAACATCTGGTGGTCTGAATTTTGGTTTCAATCTTTCAACAATTGGAAAGGTGCATGCTGCTTTGAGGAGCTGGCTTTCAGACAATGTCAGCGCTGAGGTTGCTGAATCTACTCGCATTCTTTATGGAGGTACATACTTCTTATTCAAAATCATTATCAGATAGATAATAAGTTATCTTCTAATCATACGTTCTTAAAAAAATATGCAGGATCTGTAAGTGGAGCTAACTGCAAGGAGTTGGCAGCTAATCCTGATGTTGATGGTTTCCTTGTTGGTGGTGCTTCACTCAAGGTACCCCACCCCTTCTCTCTTGCACGGACTCTCTGTCCGTCTCTCCCTTTTTCTCATGTTTGTACCTCTTGCACACACCTCTCTGTCTCTCTCTCTTTTTCTCATGTTTGTATCTCTTGCGCACTCTCTGTCTCTCTCTCTCTCATTTTTGTACTGGAATATTAAGTTTGAATGTGACTGTTGACTGGCCTTCCATAGTTTTGTGTAGCTACTGAAGCTGACCAGTAAGAAATAATACTGTTAAACTAGCACTGGTATGTAATGAATACCCTTGGGGATACCAAGCTGGTTAAGAATTGGATCGGTCATACCTGACTGTTATAATACCAAGCAGTAAACATCAGTTGTAGGATTCATAACTTATTTATCTTTTTATTCTCTTTCAGCCTGAATTTATTGACATCATCAAGGCAGCTACCGTGAAATCTGCTTAAAATGCCGAGGACCTTTTTATTTCAGAAAAGTGTGATGTTTTGTTTCTGTATTTCCTCGTGAATGGCTACTGTCTGTCTCTTTCTCTCTCTGGACTTTGTTCTTGCCTGAGAGATACTTTTGAGTTAATAACAGGCTAATAATAATTTGTCTGCATAGAACTCTCTAGTTCGTTTTTCTCAACCATCTTGCTTGAGTGACAATCACAAGTTTTGCTGGGGTATTTATGATGTGAAGTAAGGACTAAACTAATAGCGGTCTTTTGGCTTCTTTGTGCTTAATTTGCTTAAAATGGATGGGATGCCTCAACAATAAAATCTTTTAATGATTTTGACAATGTATTTAAAACAAGGTTAATAAATAAAAATCCATTAGTTTTGTATATAATTATAATCTGAGTACTGATGTGACAATGCATCAAGGGTTATTAATTTAGATTGTTGTCAATGGTTGATGACCATACAAATGTGTCATCTTTTTACGCATGGTTTATAATAATCACGCCTGATGTATTAAGTTTATATATATGCTGGTCAATGAACACTAACACCAAATAAGCTCCGCAACCTCCAATCTTTGGCTCGGAATTTCATTATGGTGTTCCATCGTATATTCGTATGTCTTATTAGTCTTCTGAAATTTCTATGTACCTTTCTCAAATTTCCATGGTATTTGGACGGTAAAGCAGCAGACTGATCGTAGTTCCAAAAGTATGATATATCAAAATAATTTTATGTTGTAATTTGTCCATCTCCATTTCTATGCAAACCTTTACTTCTCACAACATAAGCATAGCACTAGGAAACCATTAAATGCTTTCAAGTTGCATAGGTCTTATGTGTATAGTAGCCGCTTGTGATTAAAGCAACTCATGGGATGCATGCTTACACAGAGCCACAAAAGTCATATGCTTGGATTGCGAGTAGGTGGACAGGTGGTGCACACAAGATTAACATGTCAACTCTTACAAAGGTTTTTTTTTTCTGTCACTTTCTCTAATAGATGTCAACACATCAACAAAAATAAGCAGTGGAAAATAGAATGCTGTAATAATATTTAACGGTGCTGGCTAAAATTATTCAGAGTTAGTTCACCAAAAAAAAGAAACAACGCCTGATTTCATTTATTATTTGTTCGGATTTAAATAAAGAACTATAGTAATTAGAGCATGATAACTTTATGTCAT
The DNA here is from genome assembly GCA_964058865.1 of Eleocharis quinqueflora. NCBI lineage: Eukaryota > Viridiplantae > Streptophyta > Magnoliopsida > Poales > Cyperaceae > Eleocharis > Eleocharis quinqueflora. The sequence continues at coordinate 25,724 of CAXKVX010000245.1, read as the reverse complement.
ATATGTAAGAATTATTACATGAGCACGACAGATCACCACCTCTGAGTTTCCCTATTTGAGGGGAACACTGATGGAACAATTACTTTTCTGTAGTGATCTGTCTTCTTAGATTTATTTTAGAAGGTCCGGAGGCAAGTCTTCTTAGATAATCCTTCCTCAATTGCTCTAACCTGCATGGAGACAAAAAACAAAAGACAGAGAAGAAACAAAGTAAACCACAAACCAATTAAATTCGAGATTTTCCCTCTCTTACGTGATAGCTTACAGAGTTGTGGTGTAATCTGGAAACAGAAAGAGCCTTAATTGAACTCACCTCTAGCCATGCTTGCCACCTCTTCACATAAATGCTTCAGCATTTGAATTAATGTACATACACCATCTTATAAATTGATATATTTCCGTTACACTACAATGAAGTTCAAGTACTTCCTCATGGGCAGAGAGGAGAAGCATCAAAGGAGACTTGGGCTTGAGCTTGAGGTATGTTACATTATTTATAACACTTCAATTACATTTAGCTAGAAGTTTGTGAATTGTGGGTTGATTGCTTTATGTTAAAAATCAAGTTAATAGTATTTGATCTTGATTTAGGTACTACTTTTGATCCAATAGTTGCTAACTTATACCATTTGATTTTGTCCCAATTTTACCTTTTCAACCAAATGCAACCTTTCTTTACTGTTGTTTTCATGTTCTTTATATGGTAATTATCAGTCCCTGTGCATTAGGATGTTAAAATCAGTGACTGTAATGACACTGATATTCAATGCCGGAGCTAGAAAATATTTGAATGGGATCAAATTTAATATCAATACAATAATAATCATATCCAACTTTGTTAAATTCTAATTATGGGGGTCAATAATAGAATAATTTTATATTTGTTATGGGGTTCAAATATGAATTTTCTTAATAAAAATATAACTTTAACACTAAAATTATTATATATGGACACGAGTTTCCAAAAAAATGGAGGACATTGACCTCCATACACTATATAAATCCCCCTCTGCTGATATTGCTGTTACGTAAAAGTTTGAAAATTCAAATTTACATTAGAAATTTGAACTTTAGGTGGCTGAGTTACAAAGTACATTGGAGAAGGAAAAGAAAGTGAATCAGATTCTACAATCTGCAGTACAAGGTCGGCTTGTATGTCCGTCGTGCCTCTCCTCATTGGTTCCTTTAGAGGTGCGTCAATTTCTGGCCAGTCTTATTTCATGAACAACCAGTTAACAGTAATTGGATATTGTGATTCCTAATTATTCACTGCAATCAGCTGTATCCTAGCTACTTCAGCATACTGTAGATGTTAGAAAATAATGAATTTGATACCACAAGTCTTATTTTGATTCTTATTTTTTCACTGTAATTGGATATTGTGATTCTTAATTATTCACTGCAATCAACTCCATCGTTTAACTACTTCAGCATACTATAAATGTTAGAAATAATGAATTTGATACCACAAGACCACAAGTCTTATTTTTAGACATTATCAACAGCTTTTGTTTTTTTTTCTTGTTCAAGCTTAAGTACTCGGGATCTTCCACAGTAACTTATTGTTTGATCTTGGTGCCTCTTAGTTCTTAGTTTCAAATGTTAATTACTTTCCCTGAATTTTCGTTGAGGATTTTCTACATTATAGAACAACTAGCTTATATGTTGGTAAGTCGTAAATTTGTACTTCCTAGAATCAACAGGAAAACTCTCATCAGATATTGCAGAAATTGGGTTTGTTAATCTCTATTATTACATAATTTTCATAAGTGTGCATGCTTTGTTACTCTCTAAGTATGTTTGCTATTTTACATAGAGATGCAACGACATGCCCACTTATATTTAATTCAGAAAAAAAAGAAGAAAGAAAAAAAGCCTCTCAAAGTTCCTAAAATAATGGAACTGATGTAGGCACAAGTACTACTTGCAGAGCTAGCATTGGTGGAAGAGGAAATAGTATACCTGGAGAGGAAGGTAGAGGATTTGAAGCTCTGCTTAGATAGAGAGAGAAAACAAAACAAGGAATGTAGTCTGCTTTGGTGGCAGAGGAAACAAAAGAACAATTTCCTCTGCGGTTTAGGTTATAGGAAAGAATTAAAAAGAGATCAAGACATGCCACTCGTACCGAGTTTAGAGTGGGGCGAGCAAGTTTGTGATCTCGGAAGGAAGGCTTCTTTTGATTTGCTTTCAGATAAGAGAATCTCTTGTTCAGATTTGGCAGGTACAATAATATTATCTTAACTTCTTATATAAAAAATAATATTTGATGTTAATTAGAAGCATTAAATAAAATTTAGTTACAAATTTTTGTTGTTGTTGTCCAGATAAATAATTATCTGATATATGTAATAATGAATGAATGAGGTCTACAACCAGAAATTTATTAGAATATGAAAAACATAGAAATGCTAATTACAAATACTTAAAAAGTATAACCATCGAGTTTTACTTGAAGAGAGCATGATATCACCAAGTTACTTTAATTAAGGCAAAAAAAGAATATCTTGAAATATATATAATGTTACATTTTAATAAAAAAAAGAGATCTCAAATATCTTAATTTGTTGTGTCAGGGAATGAGTTTGACATATCTGGAAGACATAGCAAATCAAGTTGCAGCAAATCAAGATGTAACTTCAGTTTCCTAGAAGAAAAGACCAATACTGAGCAACCAAGCAAATTATCTGAAGAAATAATCAAACTCTTGATTAATATTTTTCACAAATTAAACAAGAGAACCGAACAACTTGACCATGATTCAAATTCGAGCCCTAAACTTAGCATCTCATGCATCACCCCGAAAAGCATCGAGTTTAAACCTTCTCCAAGCAACACAGCTTTTTCCAGCGTCGACGATGCAATGAGAAAAGCTAAGGGCTTTAGTAGGTTTATCAGTTTCACAAGCGATTCTTTTGATATAAGCCGCATTGATTTGTACATTCCAGAAGTAAGAAGATTGAGGTATGTGCAATTATATATCTAAAAGCTAGAACAATATTTTTACATTTGCCACTTCATATGGTGGTCATGCATGTGAAATTCACATATTCTGTGCATAGTTTTCTACAAATGAAAAGAAAAAAATGAATTCTTTTACAAAAGTGATTTCATATGGTAAATGTCTCATATAAATTAATAAAATATTGACATCATCATAATTTCATTAATCTACTGCAATTTTTTTCTTTTATTTTTTTGACAATTGCAGAGAATTGATTCAAAGACTTAGTTTAATAGATTTGAGCTTAATGGCATACAAGCAAAAGTTGGCATTTTGGATCAACATCTACAATTCCTGCATTATGCAAGTATTTGTACTAACTTTTGTCTTTATAATCAATACAATTACCCAAAAAAAAATGTATTATTGCTAATTGAGAATTTGTTGTTAGGCATTTCTACATCATGGCTTACCGCCATCTCCGGACAAGCTGCTTGGACTACTAAATAAGGTGAAGAAACTTTACTTCCATGATTAATTTGAGCTTCCTACAATTTTTTTACAAGACCGAACATCTGAAACGAGGGTAATTACTAGAAATATATTTATAATTTTTTTATATTTTTTTTACTTAGGCTGCTGTCAATATAGGGGGAATTGTACTGAATGCTCTTGCGATTGAACATTTCATTTTAAGGCAGTCTTCATTTGATACAAATCCTGTAAGCAATCAATGCACATTTTTTTTCCTTTTCTAGCTAGGTTAGCCACAAAACTTACACTAATAAATTATTTTTTAGAAGGGTACATTGGATGAAAGGAAAGGGTTTCTGCGAGATGCTTTCGGGTTGGAGTACCCTGAACCGAATGTCACATTTGCCTTGTGCAGAGGCAGTCGATCATCACCGGCAGTGAGTAATTTATTTTTTGAAGTATAATTGGAGTTAATCATATATGCTACAATTAATTAAAGAAAGCAAGAAACTAATACTGCATAGTTAATCATATATGTTACATCCTTTCTATGCATGTAGTTAAGGGTGTATACAGCAGAAAATGTGACACATGAGCTAGAGATTGCGAAGCTAGAATACTTGGAATCATCGATAAAAATTGCCGGGAGAAGAAAAATTATCATACCAAAGCTGCTATTCTGGCACATGCGGGATTTCGCAGATGATATGGAGTCATTGTTAGAATGGGTTCATAGCCAATTGCCGAAACATGGATCACTCAAAAGAGTAATAAAAGAGCTGTTAAGCAAGGATTTAAAGACGTCGCTTTTAAAAGCTATTGAGATAGAGCCTTTTGATGCAGAGTTTTGCTATTTGTTACCTATTTAGGGATGGAAAGACTGATAGTTATGTTTTGGAGATAACTGTCATGTAAAATGAAACCAATAAAATCAGACTAATAAAGAGGAAAAACAATGGCTTGACTGATTTTGTATTATATGTATAATTTTAATACTAAGTTTCTTTTGAGTTTCTTTAACGACCCTGCTTTAATCCTTATTTTAAATTTAGTTAGATTTATAAGACATTTCTAAATAACAACTTAAATAAAGAGTTAGTTTTAAAATGTGATTGATTACCTATCAAGTGCTGCCTTGGATTCAATCATAGAGAAAGATATAAGCTAAATAACTGGATCTAAATCCATAAGTAATAATTTATTATTACTCACGCTTCCACGGTGGTTGTGGGGTCTAGCTAAAGAACATTAGAGCTTTTGACGAGAGCGCTCTAGGATGGAGATCACATGCGTTCATTTTGACTATTTTCTTTACTTTTATTTTCTCCAGTTTCACGATATGATAGATAGACAAATGGTAACTAATGTATCAGCGGGATCATCATCTTTTTGTTTGTTTCTTTTCTTCCGCTTATGCTACTGTGATACACTTTTGATGTATGTACAAGAAATGATTGTGATCAACAAAATTTATATTTTGTTATGTATTGTGTCGTTGATTTGTTTACTATTATTGTTTAATTTACTTATTCCTTAAGCATTTTGTGTGCATGTCGTCATGCATACTTGGCGGGGACCATCACTGCCGACCTGTTCATTATTTTTGGGGTGTGACAGTACCTAACAAATGAATGGCTTCGACGTCTAGTAAACCTTCTCTAAATTTTAGTCTTTTGCACTTCATAGTCTCGGGTTGTCGATAGTCTTCGACTTCTTTGGCAACTCGTTGACACCTCTTTTCAATTAGTTGAATTTCGACAAAACTTCGGCTTCGTGCTTGATCCCGACAAAAGTGGTTTTGGTACCAGTTTGTTGAGTATGAAGACACTAAACTAAACAAATATTTTGTAACTCCAAAATACTACACCCCTATCATCTTATTATTTTACTAACCTTCTAACTATTACTACTAGCTTTCTCTTACAAGTGAATTGTATTTGCTTTTTTTTATGCGTTGGTGGAAAGTATGCCTCTCTATTTATACTAGGAAGCGCAGCGCGGCTATTCCGCGTCTTGATTTTTTTTGGAATTTTGTTGTTGTATTAAATTGATGAGTGATCTTCAGTAAACAACATACATCGTATAAATTTCACTAAAATTATAATTATATTTAATAAATATTTATCATATAATTTTTTGAGTTATGTAAGAAACAAAAGTAATATCATGTGATATGCTATTAATGGGTGTGTTTGGTATCACCTCTTCTTCCGGTTAACTGGATGAAAAGCAATTTCATAAGTAAGATGTCAAATACTATTGAAATTATGTGGAAGAATGTGATGAAAAATGAAATAACTTTCTTCCATGAATTTGATGGAATAATTTTCTTCCATCAAATATTTCACATTATTATATCTTTTTATTATTTTCTTGCTTTTAAAATTACTTCTTCTTCCTAATTATTGGTACCATACACAAACAAAATTAAGTAGAAGAGAGTTTCTTCTATAATATATCTTTCACCTAATTTCAGAAGAAATATGTGATACCAAACGGCCCCGACATGTCGTCTCGAGCCGAGTCGGGTTCGAATTAGTTTGACTTATCAAATATCGAATCAGATCCGGGTAAGTTTGACATATCAAAATATTGAGTGGTTCGGACGATTTTTCGAGTCGGGTCAGATTATGCCACCTCTAGATATAGGGGCCCTGATTCGAAAAAAAATCAGTACTGTGTTGATTTTTGAGTAGGCTTTTAAATTGTACAGATAATATTGAAATAATTTTTTGTCCATATTCACGTATTTAGATACGAATATCCGATATATGATTATTTGTATGGATATGAATACAAATATTATCCATAAATACAAATATGATTTTGAATTAAATTATTCGAGTCTGAATAGAACTATTTGTAAACTATAATTTAAAATTTGTTGCTAAAAAACATATATTTTTGAAAGGGACTTACTAACGGCTTCCTTACACGCCCCTCTTACATGTCTCTCATTAGAATACAAAAATAATTAATGCTACGCTATTGTAAAATCCATCATTTTTTACAATTATTTTAATAAATAATTATCTCGTTAGTCATGAAATTTGTCATTAATAAGATCTTAACTCTAATTTAGCTTAGGAACTAAAAATTAAAACTTTTTACTTGATAACTTACAAAATTACGAGCGATATTAAAAAGAAAATTTATTTAATAAATTTCCACATATAAAGAACTATATAATTAATAATAACATACAATCAAATTATAAAAAAAATAAAAGATAAGAAAAACTCCTACAATAAAATTATAAGTAATGATTTTAGAATAAATAAAATTATATAGCAAGTAAAAATTTGTACATAAGCCAAAGCCTTTGTAAATAAATAAGGCAAGGGCCTAAATAATTAAAACATATATACATTTATAATTATAAAATTTAAAATATAAGAATTTAAATACAAATATTGATTATAAAATAAAATATATATATACATGTCGCATATATATATATATATATATATATAGTTGTGCTAAAATACTTTATAAAGCACCAACATGCATATACTTTAGGCTCGTATCTCGAGATATAAAGTGCAAACAATCGATCATGACCGTTGAAAATGTTCTCTATACTAACAAAAATTTAGAGACAAAATTTTATATTTTTTTTAATTTTTTTTACTATTTTATCGGATGGGTGCAAAGTTGGTTAAATTGAAGGTCTGTAAATCGTTAGATTAATGAATTTTTCACCTACCCGATAAAATAGTAAAAAATTTCCAAAAAATGTAAAATTTGGTCCCCAAAATTTTGTTAGTATGGAGAACATTTTCAACGGTCTTGATCGGTTGTTTGCACTTTATATCTCGAGATATGAGCCTAAAGTATATGCATGTTGGTGCTTTATAAAGTATTTTAGCACAACTATCTCTCTCTCTCTATATATATATATATATAAACACAAACAATATCTAAAAATATCTAATCAAATTATAACAATATTTTCAACTTTTAAAACATTTGATTTAGCAGATTTAACAAGCAAACTCACCAAAATTGAACCTCGTCATATAATAATGTCTGCCAATGAGTTATATGACTCATTTCAAGTGTGAATACAACATGCAACAGGAATGGATACACAATCTCTGTCAGAAAAGATTTGAATGACCCTTTTAAAATTCGTTGGGAATAAGTGAGAGTTCGTGTGCAAAACCACAACGAGCCGGTGGGTCGGTTCCTTCCTCGGAGCGAACCACCACACCAAAATATGCACATCGTTGGTTATAATACACATCCCACTCTCCTCCTCAAACTCCCTCTGTGACCACATCACACACAAGATTCTATAACCAACCCACAAGAGTCGACATATTGAGGCGCAGAAAATGGCTACACCAACGGACACACGGAGCGCGCAAATACCACTTGCTCCACTCACCGACCCAATCGAACAAAAAATCACCCGATTTCTCTTCCTCCCCATCTACTCTATCCCATCTCTGTCTCGTCTCTCTCCCTCTCACATCAAAATCTCTCCCTCCCGAAAACAATTCCTTCCAAGAGTTTCAATTCTTCTCTTGAAGGGTCAAAAACATATATGTAGGTTTAGAGATCTGAGTGTTGATAAAAAATCAAAATGGATAGATTATGCTGAAATTCATTTAGATGACAAGACCTATACATGGTTTCCGGGATATCGTTTGAGCCAGAAACGTTTGGAGTGGAGAGATTTTGAAGAGGAAGTGAGAAGGAGGTTCTGTGAAGCTGGACATGAAGACGTGGTGGAAGAATTCAGCAACTATTGTGCTTGAATACTAGGAGATTTTTTAGGAGAAATGAGCGAGATAGATTGATGATTTATGGAGAAGAAAGAGAAGGGCTGAAGGTACACAAAGCTTCCCTTAATTTTTGTAAAATAAAAAATAACTTTGTAGGCCAGAGATGTCCAAAAAGAGGCATGAAATTGAATGAAGTGAAGTGGCAGCCTCCTTTTTCCGAGAGAGGTCGATGCTGCTTGTGAAGAGGTGGCAAAGAGGAGAGGGGATGTAATGGGCGGGAGAGTTGTGAAGTTGAAGACCATGTCAGTGTCGATTAGGCTGTGGTGACGAAGAAAAAGAAGCCGAATGAGAGAGAAGAGAGATTATGATCCTTGTGTAGCGGCTCATCGCCATCGAAGAGAAGAAGAAGACGAATGAGAGGGAAGAGAGATGATAGATTATGCCAAAGCTTAGAGGTTTTTTTTTTCTCAGCACAAAAAAAAGAGGAGAGAGGGAAGAGGAAGAAGATGGAAGCAAAAATATGATGCGGGTAGAGATGGTACTAATCTTAATCTTCTATACGAAAAATGGGATTTTTTTACCACATTGAATCTCTACAGTAAAATCGAGCGGGTAAGATGGAGCGTGAGTTTGCATTAACGATTTTGATTAATTCATTGTCGTGTCTGTTGAATTGCCTAGCAGACACAGAGGGAGAATTATCGTATTGCGATATACATCTAGAATTCAGATAATTTTCTAATATAGATATCCAAAGACTAAATATTGTATTAATGATAATGTTCCGTAGATATCAACATTGATACCGACTATCGATATCGATGTTATTATGCACATTTAGTTGAGTTGCTATGCATATCATTTGGTTATTTTGCATGTTATTTCATGTTATTTTTGTATTGAAAAAATTATTATGCATGTTAACAAAATAATATGTATAATAACTCAAGTATCATGCATAACTATTTCAGTACAAAAAATAACATACATGCCTATTTATGTAAAAAAATAACATGCATAATAACTCAAATAATATATATGATAACTCAACTAAATGTGCATAATTATAGATATCGATAGGATATCAATATTGATATCTAGATATCAGCTCTTTTTATTAATTGAAATGTCCAGAAAAATAAAAATGATTATGTTTCTAGTAATGGACTTTGCTGAAAAATTCTGAAAATCGCTAGCTCTCCCTTCGACTTCAGAGATTTGGGGTTCTCTTAAAGGCAACGTTGCACATTTAACATTTAAAATTTAATTATCAAAAGTATTAAATTCTATACAACACGGTTTATATTCTGATTCTTTTTGGGCCGCATAGCCCAATTAGACAGATCTTGTTATTTTAATACATTATTCTTTCTGTTAGGGCCCAACAAGCAAATCGTGCCAAGACATAAGGGTAGAGGATACGGGTCCATTTGCAGGGACAAAGGGCAACAACGAGCTTCTACCGGGAGAGAACGAAATAGGCGTCGAACCCTCGCGAAGAACCTTTTCAAAACCCTTTCTTTGCGGCTCGGCTCCATTTGAGCTTCTCCTTCTCTAGCTGTTTCTCGCTATTTTCTCTTACTTCAAGTCAGCCCATCCAGCGATGGCATTGAACGCTCCAGTTCTCGTCTTGAGTAAGCCTCTCGTTCTCTATAGCGTATGAGTTGTTCTTTTTTTTTTATTTTAGGTTCGAGCCGAAAATGGCGATCCATCCTAGAGAAGATTGCTGCATTTTGGAATCATTTATTATCTTTCATTGCTTTTTCCCTGTTTCTGCGATTGTACTATAAAAACTCTTTGTGATAACACAATACAAAAAGGTCCAAAGCATGATCAGGAGTTTTAGGTTTAGTGTTTGTTTTTAAGATCCGTGTTGCGCATTCACTTCACTTTTGCAAGTTCTCTGAAAAATCTTAGATCTTGCATAGGGGTCTAACAAGCCTTCTTTCAATGTACCACTAGCCATAAAAAAAATTCGACTTCCGTCTTGTGATAATGTGTCTTTTAGACCTAAGTTACGATGTATATTTATGGATTATTACTAATCTATAGTTATTGCACTATAACAGTGAGACTATGTAGCAAAACATTGTTTTGTACTTTCACAGTTTCACTAGGTAGTTTCAATTTTTTTTAATTTAGGTTTTCCTATATATTCTGAGCAACTTAATTTGTTTTACTTGATCAGAGGATTCATTGAAAAGGGAATCTGGTGCAAGGGTTCATCATGCCAACATCCAAGCTGCTAAGGTTTCAATAATTCTCTCTCTCTCTCTCTATCTCACCCCACCCCCATCTTTCTCTTAATGTGTTAATGGATGCTATATTTTGGTTAAATGTTTGACTAACTAAATTTTTGTTGTATAGGCAGTGGCTGACATTATTCGCACAACTTTGGGCCCCAGATCTATGCTGAAGATGCTTCTTGATGCTGGTGGAGGTGAGTCTCAGACATAGAAGAACACACTCTTATATACAAGCACATGCGAATACAGTACAACAAGTTGCATTTGGTAACAAAAAAAAAAAAAAAGCCTAGGTCCATTAGTGGTAGTGTGGTACACTATTTGTGCAAGAGAAAGGTTTGCATTATTGTACTAATATTTTCAGCATTTATTTGAGAAAAGTCTGTTTTTGGTCCCTGAACTGTTTAATTTGGTTGCATCAAGTCATTGAATTATTTTTTTGTTCAAGTAAGCCCATGAACTATTGGTTTTGGTTCAAACTGCCCCTAAACTTTTTCTTGGTTCAAATTACCCCTAAACTATCTGATTTAGTTCATTTCCCCCCTAAACTCTTGGTATTGTTTCAATATGTGCCCTTATGTCAGGAAATTTTATTGGGCAAAATGAAGCAAATTCAATATTTCAGGGGACCAATGAACCCAAAAAGGTTCAGAGGAGGCAGTTTGAACCAAAACCAATAGTTTAGAGATAAAAAACAAACTTTTCTCTAATTATTTTGGAAAATCACACATGACTGATATTTGCATCTAGTACCTTTTTGTGAACAACCCCGCATGAAGCCAATTTTAAGTAAAATGAACCTAAAATGACCCCAATTAATTAGAGTGGACATTTTTCATACAATATATATGACGTGGAATGCAACATGGCTGTAAGCTACCAGTTGGTGTTATTGCAAAAGTCCTTTTATTGTTATCGTGTTTGCCATTTCTAAATTTAAGTTGATGGAATGGAAAAACAGGGATTGTGGTGACAAATGATGGAAATGCAATTTTGCGTGAATTAGATTTAGCACATCCTGCTGCCAAGGTAAGCTTAACTAAAATCTATTCTTTCTTTTATAAAATGCTGAAATGTTAAATTCCAATGAGTATTTGTTGCTTTACCCCTTCTTTGGATCTTATTTATTTGCAACTTCAGTCAATGATTGAGCTAAGTCGAACACAAGATGAGGAGGTTGGAGATGGTACTACATCTGTCATTGTTCTTGGTATGTCTTTACCTTTCTTTTCTTTTCCTTTTTGTAAAACTGGGGAGCACACTAAAAAAGGTACTAATTTCTTTGAGACTTTGTTATAGCTGGAGAGATGCTCCATGTGGCACAAGCATTCATTGACAAAAACTACCATCCTACCGTTGTCTGCCGAGGTAATTAGCATGCATTTCTGAAGATGTATATCATGCCTCGTGCTCTTTTCTACATATTTTTTAATATTTCCCTCGTCTCTTTTAGCTTATACCAAAGCTCTAGAGGATGCAGTTGCTGTGCTTGACAAGATCGCCATTCCGGTTGATGTCAATGACCGTAAGTCTTGACCTAATTCATTGGTACATGTAGCTTTCTTCTTATCTTTAGGCAGCTATCACTTGATTATTTATTTTCTTGCAGGAGAAACAATGCTGGGCTTGGTTAAAAGTTGCATCAGCACCAAATTTACTAACCAGTTTGGTGACCTCATTGCTGTTAGTGTTTATCTTTTTTCTTCCCTTTCATTTGCATTTAGGTGCCTGCATGATTACTTCATGATCTATTAATAGTTTTTAAGAAACCTGGAAATCAGCCATGCCATGTTTACAATTTTCTATTGGCGTCCTTATTGCAAATGAATCAGTGGCTATAGTCACGGTTTGTTTTGAGCAGGGCAGACTGGCCTCTCAACCTGCTCCTATCCCACCTCACCTAAAGGTCTGCTCCCGAGAAGTGTAGAGGAGGGAAGGGAGGAGAGAAAACAATCACTTGCTCCCGAGTTAAAAATGGTGGAAGAGAACGAAGGGGAGAGGAGGTTAACAGAGGGGAAATCTGAGTTGATTTTTCCGAGAATGTCTCCTCCGATATGGGGTGTAAAAACATTCTCCTTCTCCCTATTTTCTTCGTCCGTTCCCCTCCCTTTCCCTTTCTTCCCGACTCCGGAGCACACCCTAAATGAAAAGAAAAGCCAGGGTGACTAATTATACAATATTTTTCTGGTTTATCCGGCTCCAGTACTTCTGTATATGACTGTTCTGTAATGTTACTTACATCTAATCCTAACTGTACTAGCAACTTAATTGTAGGATCTTGCAATTGATGCTACCACAACAGTAGGTGTAGACCTAGGTCAGGGGATGCGTGAGGTTGACATAAAAAAGTACATAAAAGTTGAGAAAGTGCCTGGTGGCCAGTTAGAGGACTCAAATGTTTTGAAAGGAGTTATGATAAACAAAGATGTAGTTGCGCCAGGGAAAATGCTCAGAAAGATAGTCAACCCTCGGATTATGCTGCTCGATTGCCCATTGGAGTATAAGAAAGGAGAGAATCAAACCAATGCTGAGCTTATGAGAGAAGAAGACTGGTTTGTGCAGAGATATCTTCTTATTTTGACAGACTTTTCCTATGGCTGTGCTGTTCAACGGTGTAAATGAGTGCGGTACTATGGTACTAACCAGAATGAAGTCCAAATTCTATAGAAAAAGACGAGTGAAAGACAATAGAATGAGTGTTTCCTTCATCAATCTTAAATCCAATTGAAAGCCAACACATACCCAAAAAAAGACATCAATCTTAAATCCATCATGAAAAAATATAGTGAATGTACAAATAATGAAGATAGTCATCACTACTACAGTTTGTTTTGTTCGCCCCACCAGCAATTCCATGCGTTTCCTTCATATGAAATATAGACATGTTTATTTACCACTTATGTTAACTTATGAAATATATTGTTTTGCTTTTGTTTTTTCCCCTGTTAAACAAAGGGAGGTGCTTTTAAAAATGGAGGAAGAATACATCGAGAACATGTGTGCACAAATCTTAAAGTTTAAGCCCGACCTTGTTATAACTGAGAAAGGGCTTAGTGACCTGGCATGCCACTTCCTGAGCAAGGCTGGTGTGAGTGCAATTCGACGTCTCAGAAAGACTGACAACAACCGAATTGCTAAGGCATGTGGTGCTACCATTGTTAACAGACCTGAGGAGCTGCAAGAGTCTGACATTGGGACTCGTGCAGGTTTGTTTGAGGTCAAGAAATTTGGAGATGAGTTCTTTGCATTTATTGTGGACTGCAGGGACCCAAAAGCATGCACAGTTTTGTTGAGGGGTGCAAGTAAGGATTTGTTGAATGAGGTCGAAAGAAATCTTCAGGTATGAAGCATGTAATATAAATTTAAGTCATGGTATTATATAGATTATAGATTGGTTCCCAGCCATGCCTATCTACTACTGTTAGGATGTAATCTCTCTTCTTTAGTGGATATGCTGACATAGTAGTCTAGTGGTAGCTAACTAGGATGACTTCCAAGAGGTCATGGGTTCAAACCTCTGAGCACATGATCCCGTAAATGGCATTTGAAAAGTAATAAATGCCCGGGATAGTAGCGGGTCCCCTTATATCAAAAAAAGAAGTATGCATCAGTTTGATTTTGGACCATGTGACTGGTACTAGTAACAAAAGAAAAATAAATGTTTATGTCTGTTTGGATTATTGCGGCTAAAGGTTCGCTTAGAGATCAGTCTGAATTGGGATGTTATACTGTGAAATTGGTGGAATGGATATTCCATGCCAAGCAATTCTGATGTTGTCATTTTGAAGAAGGTTTGCTGCTGTTTGTTGGTTTATTTTTGTCCTTGGGCTTATTCTTATTGATTAAGGTCAGCAGGACACTTGATTAATTTTCACTATGCTGGTACATCCACTCATCAGTTAATGGTATATTCTAACTGATACCACTTTGAAATCTATTCACTAGTTTATTACTGCTGAAGATTAGTGGAGTTAGCTGGTCTGTTACCACTATAGCAGCGAGAGTCATATACTTTGCAGAGAATTAATTCATCTATTTTTTGGTGAATGACAGGATGCAATGTCAGTTGCACGCAACATACTGAAAAATCCTAAGCTTCTGCCAGGAGGTGGTGCGACTGAATTGACTGTATCGGCTTCTCTCAAGCAAAAGAGCTATTCAATTGAAGGCATTGAGAAGGTAAATGTTCCATATTACATGAGATCTGGCCTGTTGAACTTGAAGGCAAAAGAGTGCATATATGTGATAATACATATGAAACATCCATGTACAGTTTTGTACCCTTCCGTGATGAGATATATCTTATGTTTTCCCTAATCATTGCTTGGAGACAAACATGCACTCTTTCGGTAATATATGTTAAGATATCTTATTTTCATGCTGGCCTATACATGGTATTCCTGAAGTTTTCCTGGTTGCTAACAGAAGCGAACATGAAGAAAATAGAAAGCTAATTAACTGCAAATACTTCACTTGATTCTTGTATATTATTTTTCTTTATTGGTTTTTGTTACTTGAATTTTAGTGGCCTTATGAAGCAGCTGCACTAGCTTTTGAGGCGATACCTAGGACCTTGGCACAGAATTGTGGATTGAATGTCATTCGTACAATGACTCAACTTCAAGGGAAGGTACGATCAATATTAACATATGGTGTATCAGTGCTGGATTGCTGGCACATGCTCCTTTCTTTCTAATCTTTTATGTTTCTTAGTAGTTTCTTGAAGTTTCACTTCTTTCTGGTTAATTAGAGAAATTACATTAATTTTCTCGATTGTAGCATGCTAATGCTGAAAATGCATGGGTCGGAATTGATGGGTGCACTGGTGAAATTGTCGACATGAAGGACAGAAAGGCAATTTTTCTCTTTCTTGTGTTATTTATTATTTTTGTATAGGTCATTCTCATATTATTGAATATGGTTTAGTTGGTTTATTGTTATCCATATCTGGGAATATGGTTCAATTGGTTTATTGTTATCCATATCTGGTTAATTTGTATGCAGATTTGGGATTCATACAATGTAAAGGCACAAACATTTAAAACGGCAATAGAGGCAGCATGCATGCTTCTACGCATAGATGACATTGTTAGTGGAATAAAGAAGAAACAGGCATCTGGTGCAGGCACCCAACAAAAGCCGACAGTTGAACAAGAGGGTGATGCTGATAATGAACAAATGATACCCGAGTAAACTGTAAACCATAGGTATCTGGTGATGTTATTTGCTTCATATCAACTGATGGTTACCAGGATTTAGAATTCACAAGATAGTATGCACTTTTGTTATTTTCTGGAAAATTTTGCAGGGTTTGTTGTGCGATTGGTTAGCTTTTCTGGGTTAGGCTGTTTAGTAATGTTTTTTGTTTAAGATACTTGAAACTAGACATCTCTGTATGTTTTTTAATGTTTGTAGTTTGTACTTTCGAGATTTGGACTTAGGAAGCAATTATTCTTTTCTTTTGTCGCTTGAAGTATTGGATATCATTCGGCCGTGCATTTGTCTAAAACCTGGTTGCATGATGCTTCATTATCCAATTTAGATTTGCGTGCATCTTCATTTCGACTGAGAGATGAGTTGATGTCTAATTTTAATTCCACTATAATTTGTAGTTGTTTATTCCCCTCGTAAGAGGATCAAGAATTACTATGTTTCCATTTGTGATTTTATACTCCATTAGCGATTCCGTAGATGCACTGCCATTATTCATGGTAATGCAAAGAAGACCTCGTATCCCGGTCCTTAAGATTTGAATGGAACCTATCATATTCAGAAATTCTCTAGATGTCATAAGTTGATCCAATCCTATTATAAAGATTTTCCTCTGCACTATCAACTATCAGGATATCGCATGTTTAGTAGCGCACTTCAATTTTAAAACTTTCCTTCTTGTTAGTTGTTAAGCATACGTTAATGTAAAGTTCTCCCTCTACTACTACAACAATAAAGCCTTTTGTCTGAAATAAATAGAAATAAATTAGAAATAAAATACAATCTGAAATGAAAAATCAATACAACAACAAAAAAATCTTTTGCCCCAAACATAGACTAGAAATGAAGCTCATATCATATTTCATTTTTATAAAATTAGTTGAATTTTTAGTTGCCTTTGCCAATTCTATCACATAAATGAAAAATCAATAATAATAATAATAATAGTAATAACAATAATACTAATAATTATGATAATAATAAAAAATAGAAATAATAAACTATTCTACAAATGAGTTTAGACTAGTGTTTTACGTCGCTAACTCTTTACTAAAGTCATACAACTATATCACTACTAAATTTTAGTGTATCATGATTTTGGTACGTGGATTGCTAATTTTCATGCACCACTATCTGACACCAACTCTTTTGAGACATTTCATGCATTTTAGTCTCTTTTTACGGCTTCATCTCATGTCAATTTCGATTGATCCCTACATCGTGTTTTCGATGCGACCTAAAACTCCACTACGTATCAGTGGATCAAAAGACCTTCGTTGATCAGTACCATCGTACTCTAGAACCTCATTGGTTGAAATCTAAAAGCCTCGAACGTCTGCGTCTACCAAATCTCGAAACTTGCGCACATTTAGGGTGACATGTAATCATTTTCTTTCTCTTTCTTTCCTCTTACGAATAGGGTAGAGCGAAAAGGGTCACCGACATACAACATTGCAGGTATGATCGTCGTCCTATAGAACTTATCTTTCAATCATTATGGGACCTTTTGTCGCATAAGATGCCAGATATTTGTCATCATTTTATCCAGCCGCTCTTATGATATGGCTAACATCTTCATCAATCTCGCTATCACTCTATAGCATCGATCCCAAATATCGAAAGGTGTTTCTTCTAGGCACTACTTGTTCATCTAAACTGACATCTCCATCTTCTAATCGAACGTCGTTGAAATCGCACTACATATATTCGGTCTTAGTCCTACTAAGTCTAAATTTTTTATATTCTAAAGTCTCCCTCCATAACTCCAATTTTCTAACAACTCATACCTTCCTTTCGTCAATTAGGTGCACATCTTCCGCAAAGAGCATGCACCAATGAGTATCTCCTTGTATGTCTTTTGTGATCTCATCAATCACTAAGGCAAAAATGTAAGGGCTCAAGATTGATCCTTGATGTAATCTCATCTTAATGAAAAGTCATTAGTCTCGTCATCACATGCTCTAACACTAGTCACAACGTTATCGTACATATCCTGATAATGTTGACGTACTTTGTTGAAACTTTCTTCTTTTCAAGTGCCCACCACATAACCTTCTTCGATCCTTTGTCATATGTTTTCTCCAAGTCGATGAATATCATTTGTAAATTCTTCTTTTGCTTTCTATATCTCTCCATCAGTTGTCTTGTCAAGAAAATCACCTCCATAGGCAATCGTCCGGACATAAAACCAAATTGTTTTTTCATAACGTTGTCATATTTCTAAAATGATGCTCAATCACTCTCTTCGGAAGCTTCATTGTATGGCATAAGCTTAATTCATTTGTAATTAGTACAACTTTGAATATCTCATTTATTCTTGAAGATATACACTAATATACTTCGCCCTCACTCGTTCGACATTTTGTTTGATCGAAAGATGTTGTTGAACAACTTAGTTAGCCATACTACCCCTATGTCTCCAATCGTCTCTACACCTCAGAATGTTATCGGGCCTTAAAATCTTACCTACTTTCATTCTTTTTAAAACCTCATTCACATCTGTCTTTTGAATTCTTCAAACGAATCGCCTATTAATTTTATCAAAAGAGTCATCCAGCTCGACCATAGTGCTTTCATTCTCTCCATTGAACAACTTGTCGAAGTATTCTCTCCATTTGTTCTTGATCTCGTTGTCTTTCACCAAAAGTCTATTTGTCTCATTCTTGATGCATTTGACTTGGCTGAAATCTCTTGTCTTTCTATCGCGAAGTTTGACAATCTTATAGACGTCCTTTTTGTCTTTCTTCGTATCTAGCTTATGATATATATCCTCATAAGTTTGACCCCTTGCTTCACTCGTAGTTTTTTTTTGCGTTCTTTTTGTCATTGTGTACTTGTGTAACTATCTTCACTTTTGTCATGATGCAAACACTTGTAGCAGTTCTTCTTTTCCTTGATAACTTTTTGCATCTTCTCATTCCACCACCCAGTATCTTTAAGCTCACATATATTTTCCTTAGTCACTCCAATACCTCTGTAGCTACCTTTCATATGCGAGTTGCATCTTTTTTCACATGATATTAGCGTCGCAATCGTCTTCGTTAAATGTTCATTCTTCGATCATCATGTCCTTAAAGACCTGTTGGGCATCTCCTTTGGGTTTCACCATCTCGTCCTCGATATTTGACGCCCTTGTCAAGTCGAGCGCGTATTCGAAAGCTAAAGTCTGAGACCACAAGCTTGTGTTGTTAGACGACACACTCTCTGAGTATAACCTTACAATCTACACAAGTTTGTTTGTCCTCTCCTCTAGTAAAAATAAAATGAATTTGACTCGAGTGTTGACTACTGCTGACGACAACTAAATGTGATTGTCACTTTCTAAACGTGTTAGCTATCATGAGATCATATGCTAGGGCGAAATTCAAGATGTTTCTCCTTCTTGATTTCTATCATCATATGCAAATCTCTCGTGCACTTCTTCAAAATCCTCACTAGTTGTACCAACATAACAGTTGAAGTCTCCTCCTAACAAAAGTTTCTCGCCGCTAGACACAACTTTAAGCATCTCTTCTAAATTTTTCCAGAATTGTTTCTCCTAACATCGACAACTCCGTTATTGAGGCTCTGGTCAATTAAAACACCTACTTCATTCATGCTTCGTTCTTTTCTTGTGTACCATAGATCAAAATCAGTATTCTTCACCTCATTCGCCTTCTGGCCTGTCCTTTTAGTCTCTTAGACGCATATAACATTTACACGTCTCTTAATCGCAGTATCAACTAACTCTCACATTTTACCCGTTAAGAATCCTACATTCCAATTACCGAAACCAGACAAATCATATCTCCTCGGCTAACTTCCATACCCTCGCACTCATCGAGTAAAGTGCGAAAACTCTTGCTCATTTGTCATTACACTCGAACGTCGATGTAGCACATCACCAAGAGAGTGACGATACAATCCTTACACATTTAACACCATACCTGAATTTTGATAATGACGCATCACTAAGAGGATTATGTCCCAACGAAAGTTTATTGAGTTTCATTTCCATGAAAATAACTAGAATTTTACACTGACTCGCCAATCCTATCACAACCCTCCTACTTTGAGCTTGGTACCGACTGTGTTGTTTGCGGAGTGAAAATCTCCCTCTACACTAAAAAAATCCAAAAGAATTATTTTTTACTGATGCTTTTCTCAAGATGCATTCGCACTTACATGGTGTTATGACTCATCTATTCACAATTTCACATACAGGTCAAACATGGCAAGACTAAAGATGTCACAATGTCACATCACAATCGAACATCATAGTCACGTCTTGCTCCATGAGGGAAATGCCAGGGTTTTGAAGTTGCTAAAATCCTCAATGTTCTAGGGAATAATTGATCGTAAAGTAAACAAACGGATTTTTTCAACAAAAAAAATGAAACGTACAGTAAGTGGACACACCTGGGCAGCATATAAACATAAGATCTCTAACATTTTCAGTTCAATGGATTAAGCAGATAGCTCGGTAGTGAAAGCACAGAAAACAACTAAGGGAAAACTTAAGGTGCAGATTACGGAACACAAGAGAAGGAAATATACATAACACTTGCAAAGTTGGGTTATGACCTACTTATTTCTACATGCACTTGGTACTAATTAGCATAGAAGCCATATATGGCCTGGAACTAGTGGATCACAAGGGGCCATTGCCGAAAATATCCTAACAGAACCCCAGATGTTTAAAAAGCATAAAATATATTATTAGTACGGTCGTAATAACAAACTGCACTATGTTCGCCGCCGCTTATTGTTCTGCTGCTTAAGAATGTACTGAAGGACCTCCTTCAGGGTGGCCTTCCGGCTTTCCTTGAAATTCCAGAGCTCTGATACCACATACCGACCGCTCGGATTGTACTCATTCAGCTCTGCCAGAGCTATTTTTACAGAATTGCACACATCATCGCCAAAGTCCAGCCAGAGGTTGCGCAACTTGGGGTCATCTTCATCCACCACTTCCTGTAAAAGAGTAGCATGCAAATCAAATTATTTTTATTCAAACAAGCACATAGTAATCTTAAAAAAAAATCTATGCCACTTACATAACTGCCAGGTGTCCACAAGCTGGTATATACTATATAAAGTAAGAACAGAATGCAACAGTATTGGATTTTCTTTTGCACCAGTACATACCACAAATCTGCGATTGCAATTATTAATATTAAAGACAACTGAACCAGTATACTGTTGCAAGAATACCAGCTCTCTTGGCAAAGCACCGGCCACTTACCATAAGGGACTCGTGTTTTCAGGTCTTTCTGAAGTAACAGAATATCCAGAAGTTATCAGCGTTGCAACACAATAATTGATGTGCCATAAACCAAGCAAGCTTCTAATGTAGCTAGTGTCACAAGTATACCATACCTTTGTTACTCCACCAATCTCTACTCTCTTGTACGGATGCCATGCTGGTTTCTTCAATTCCTCTTGCCATTGTGAAATTAACAATTTTGCTTGAAGTTCAGCATCGCCGTGGCCGTACCGTCTCTTGCAAGCAGCATAGAAGGGATTCTCATTCAGCTCTCCCATTCTCTTTATACCAATAAGGGTCTTCCCCTCCCCTGACAGTATATCCTCTAATCCCTATAGATTCACAAAGCATACTACCATTATTAATACGAGCCAATTTTCAACAATTCCAAACATGCATATACACGACACTCAAATAGGAAAATAAAATAAAGGCATTTACATGTCAAAATGCAAATATTATTCTTGTCTTTTAGGCATCCATCTGAAATTATGCAAGGATTAAGCACAAATTTGTAGATACTGGATAATGCTTATTGCTTAACAAAGCTCACCATCAACCTAGATACTATGTTTGCTTCAAGCTTGTTCTATGGCATACATGAAACCCATATATGAGTTATGAGTGCAAAGAATCCAAACCAAGGAAGCTCCTGTGCACTCCAAAATATTTACAAAATTAAGAAGCTCCATGTGTCCCAATGAGAAATGAATTTATCAACACCAAGACCCTCCTTTATCCCTCACTTAGTCACTTGTAACCATAGTTATTAGTATCGTACGATACGAGATGAGTCAAAGCAACATTGAGACGTACCGTAACTGTGTATCAGGAGACTAGCGTATCGCCTGAATCGGAGCGAGATGGAGCGTCGTATCGCGTATCGTGACGATTCTCAGATGGACCAATCGGGAGCCGAGAATTCCCCTCGAAATTGTCGCCTCACCTGTTTCCATCCTTTACGATACCTTTCCCTTCCCGATAGGTTTCACTCCTTTTTCCAAACCCTCGCCATTCTACTCTACCATTGCTCGATCTCCCATCGCCAAGTAGAAACCTCCAACGATTCCATCACCATCGCCAGGATTCTCCATCGTCAGGTAAAAGGTACAGTTCTCTCTTTTTTTTCTCACTTCCGTCATTGATTTGTGTGTTATAAACTAAGTTGTAAAAGAAAGTAGAGAAGAAGAGGTCAAGAGACGGCATTTAATATAGTTGGACCACTTTCTTTCAAGCATTTTTAGAGGAAACCCGTAGTGGAAGAGAGCATTTAATAGAGGACCACTTTCTGAAAAAAAATTTACTTAATCACAAACAAATTGACTGATTTACATTATGTAATTTACATATGTTATACATAATTAAATTGCCATTTTCTATTAGTTTTAATTAAAGGCAGATGAAGTGATGAACACATGCATACATTATAATCAAAATTGCGATGGTTTCTTTAGTTATTTAGATTTTTTTTGTTAGATACTAATTACTATAACTCATTTTGATATTTTAAAAAGAGCTTAGCGTATCTTAACGATACGATACGATACACGATACGATACAAAATCCACCGATACACGATACATTTTACGATTCAACAACTATGCTAGTAACAGATTGTTTGTGCTTGTTTTCAGGGGAAAATGAGGCAAAATAAGAGGCATAGTGCAATATTTTGCTCCACTTTTTCTTTCTCTAGGGCCTCTAATGTTATGCACATCTTTGTGGAAGCTAGCATCACATTTCATAATTTAAGAAGTTTGTGCTGAAGAACAAAGAAAATAAAATAAATAAACTCATACAGCTATAAGTTCTTTCCGGATAACTTGCAACTCATCATTTTTCTGCCTCTCTTTCTTAATTAAGTCTCCACTCAATTCCTCCAGCCGTTTCTTCTCCACTTCAAGCTTTTCATTTAATTTTTCCATTTTTTCATGGATGGCCTTGTCGGTCTCATCTCCCTCGCCTTCCAGATGCTTCATGACCTTCAAAGTACCATTCAATTGCTCAATCTCCAATTCGAGTTCCTGCTTCTCATGCAATTGTTTCTCCAGTTGTAGCAACTTGGTAAATGCCTCCTCCTTTTCTCTCTGTTTCATTTTTAATTGAGATATTAAATTTACAAAATCAATAAATACAAAAAAAATATTCCACTACACTAGTAGTGATTATGTAGCAATAGTAGCATTGCCCAAAGATTTATCGTCCATATCTCAGGTGCTTGGGTGAAGATTCCCAAAAGGACAGGCTCACAGGTTCAAGCAAAGGTGAAGGAAAGGGAAGCAAAGTCTCAAAAAGACTGAACACGAGCTACCCGGTTCAGGTGCTTCAAAAAAGAATGGAAGGAATTGGCAGAGAGAGAGAGAAAGAGAGAGACCTTCTGGTCCTCAACAAGCTTCAGAACTTCTTCATCTGCTCTTTTCTGTACCACACTGGCCATCTGTAGTGAACTATTCTCTATCGCCGCCTGAAATGGAGAACGAAAATCCATTACTAATTAAAGAAACTTCACAGCTACAGAACATAATAATGATGATCTCTGCTGCAGTACCAGTGAACAAGAAATACATCAGTAACAAGTGATGTCAGATACCATCATACCACTTCAGTGTTTGGTATAGCTGCTTTGCTAAGCACCAAGTATACCGTGTGTTTTTATAGTTCATACAATTTCGGCGTTTCACCAGACACGTTTAGGAGGTCCAGCTTGGATAAATAGCCATTACTAAATTGACAAAGTCCAACATAAATACCAAGTTCTGGTGAGGTCTATGACTTTATCAGTCCCTTTTGCAGTAGTACTTGCACGAAGATATATGAATAATACCTTTTGCTTCTCATCATGTAGCCTCCTTTTATCGCCTTCACTGGCAGCCTCCAATCGATCAAGCTCACGGGTCCGTGATTCAATTTCCCTTTTCTTAGTTTCGAGATCACGTCTCAACTTTTCGTTCTCTTCAAAAATTCTCTGTGCATTTTCCCTTGCTTTTCTTTGCAGATTTCTCATTTCTACACCCCAAACCCAAAGTATTACAACACTATTTTCATATGAGGACGATGTGTTTCGAATATTTCTGGTAGGTTCTATATTTTGTTGCTTGCAAATTAATTAAAATTGACTTAGCATAGATATATACATATGGATATTAGAAAGGTCAACAGCTAATGAAACCAGCAGGACTACAGCAATATTGAACCAATGAGTAAGGCACAAACAGTGCAAACTAAATAATCGCAAATGCAGCTACGAACAAAAGAATAATTATGTTTAGTTTAGCTACCTGTATCAGTATTACAATGAATCAGTCAGGTCCCAGTATGTATGGATAAGCTAGCACATTTCACCAAAAGACAAAAAGTGAAATAAAATTCAAACTATATCTCAAACATTATAAAATAGAAAACCATGTTTTTGCAAGCTTACCTTCATTGTATGAATCACGGAGCCTCTTCTTATCCTCCTCCAGGCGTGACATCTGCAATGCTGTCTCATTAAATTTCACCTCCAAGTCATACAGGAACCTGTTTTTGGCCTCTATCTGGCTAGCCAAATGGGCAACTGTTTTATTGGTCTCTCTAGACCCCTGCCTTGCCACATCATCAACCGTTCTCAACTCCAACTCCTGTTTCCCCCTTAGGTAAACCCCCACAACGTTTTGTCCTCTATAATCCTCCTCCCGTGCAATCCAACCATGCACACCCTGTGAAGCAGATGAAAGTTAGGTTTTTGAGGAAGAAAAGAATAGGAGGGAATAGGAGAGCCTATGCCAAATAATTTACTAACATCTTATGCACCATCTATTTGCAAATAACACCAATACATCTCATTATTAGATCTGATTTTAAAAAGTCTACACAGAAAGCAGCAAATAAGATCAACTTTATCCACAACCACAAGAATGCTGGCGTTATTTGTGACTAGAATAAAATAAGGGTGTAAACTAAAAGGAATAAAAGATCTTCGGTATTAACAATTCACCTCTTCAAAGGGGCTGGCTAGAAACTCTTTTTTGCCACATTTCTTGGCTTTGAAATAGTTTTCAAATGCAATAGCATCCTTGAATCCACTCCAGCTGTCTTGGAATTGCACAATAATTGCACGATCATGCACCGGAACAACTTCTTTAGGGTTGAAACGGGTCAGGTCTTCACCTACTAGACTTGTAAGAACCCCTGTCCAGGGCCACACAAAAAGCTCTTCATTTGTCCGCTGACGTGGCTGCTGAGGATTTGAGTAAAAAAATATGATATTTATGTCATTCTAAAAGTCATGTCATGAATCATGCTCAGAATTGCTTCAATTACAGTTAACTTGTTACTTCCAGAACCTTTATTTTCAATATCCATTATACCTTAGTTGATGCTATCTCCTAACTATATAACTGTGAGGCAATTTCAGTTTAATTGCTGAATTATTCCCCTGAATTTCCAATGTTTGCAAAAGAAAAGTACAATGCCTCAGAGAGCAGCAATGTGAATACCTCATTCTGCTCAATTGGCTGTGCATGGCTGGTCGATGCACCAGCGGAGGAGCTGGTAGCAACCTTACCGTTACTCGTACAAACCACAAGACTGGTACCGCGATTGGTTCCATCACCAATGTCTTTCAGATACCTTGCTAGAGCTCTATGATGGGCTACCTCTCTCGGCTTCCTTCTCGAGCTAGTAGTCGATGCACCAACTCCAGTTGCATGCGCCAACAGATCCTTGTAAGTATAACTCTGCTTCTTCTTCCCTAGACAGTACGGACATCGATAGCTGTTGTCGGGGTTTAATACCCGTATTTGGGACCCGACTGGAGCGGATCGGAGCTGTAGGTAGGATTTCTTCTCGTATCCTTCAAGATCGGAGTCGCTCAAGTCAGATTCCTCTGATTCGGG
>CAXKVX010000244.1:0-98536 GCA_964058865.1 Eleocharis quinqueflora | reverse complement strand
AAAACTAAAAACTGAAATGCATGTTAGTTCCCTCTCTGTTTTGGGTGTCAACTATTAGGAATTCATATCAGCTGTTATTTTAGGAAATAACAAGATTCTGTTTTCTTCGTATCCGACCGTCTATTTTTGATCTAACGGTTAAAATATATAATACATCGGGTTCCGTGCAATCAATTTGGACCGTCCGTTTATCAGCGTGAAAATATGACGGTCGGATCGAAGGATAACAGAGTTCTGTTATCCCCAAGAATAACAGCAGATACGGACGCCAACTATTATATCTCGTTGATCCGTTGTAGATGCAAATCGATCTTTCCTTTTTTTCTTTTTTTGAAATTTAAGCCCGTAGGCATATCGATCATTTGTATTATTGTCAAGCTTTTAAAAAACGTTTAATGGCCCTTAACGGTGAGGTGGCCACTTAACGGTTTAATGTTAAAACGGAATTATATAGAAGTTAAATTAAAAAACGGCCAACCATTTTTTGTCTATTATTTATTTATTTTAGATCAAATTATGGTGCAAACATACACATATTTGTCATCTGTATGACTCTATGTAACTATGTACTATATAATATATTTAACATTATTATTAGTATTGCTGCTTTTTTCATTATATAAAATTTGCATGATGTTATACGATATGTTTAATAATTAGAATTTAGAATGTATTTTATTTTGAAATGTGTATTTTTTTTATAAGATTCACTATCTAATTGCATGAGTCGCATCAACATAACAATATCTCATGTCAGCATCAATATAACACACAATATCAGTGTACCCAAACAATCAACACACCATTATACACTAGTAACTACCCGACTAAGCTCACAATAACTAACTCCAAGTTAGTAAAATAGTAAACAAAAATGGAAAAATTAAATTAATCCAACAAGTTGACAAATCATCAAGTACATTACAGTAAGCAAACAACAAAAACACAAAGAAAAAATAAAAAAATAAAAAAATAAAAAATAGCGTTAAAACGACCTGTTTTTAACGGATTTACACGGTTTAAACATAGTTAAAACCATTAAACTTCAGAAAACTAGTTAAAAATGTTTTTTCTTGAAAACTTAACGCCATGACAAGTTTTTTTCATTAAAACGGTTAAACCGAAATTTAAACTTCATTTTTTAAAAGCTTGATTATTGTATATGAAGCGACATTTTATCTGAATAATACGTGTACGCGAAGAAGAAAAAACATATATATTTACAAACTTGTCACAACGTTATCATACATCATCATGCTAGCGTGATAATTTAAAGAAACACATTTAATGCCTCAAATTAGTGTTTTATTATTGCCAATTTTTATTATTGTATTTATCAACTAAAATGAATTATTTGTCAGCTGAAAAAACATAATATCAAGTACGCTTGATTAAATATTTTTATATATTTATATATATAATAATTTAATTATCAATTGACTTATGTTTAGTGTCGATGGATTATTAATGGAAAAGAGAAAGAAGTAATTTTTATTTGTTGTCAGCATACAAAAAGTTAAACGGTAACATAGCTTAATTAAGTGATCCTTGTGATCTTTTGTATCGTTCTCTCTTCGTTGTGGAAATTTGGATATAAATATATCATTTTTTTTGTTACAAGTTGTTAAACTAGTTTGTTTCACTATTTTATGACTACAATAATTCGCTTTATACTTCATAATTTTTTTTATAGCTTGGTTATGATTTTAATGGTAAGTTTGGCATTTATTAAATTAAAGTTTTTTGTAATTTCTCATCGCATTCTATTGGTCATAATTCATAAAACAAATATTTTAAATTGTGTGTATTTACATGCCTTATTAATAATACAAATCTTTAATTTCCTCATTATTTTGTACAATTAATTTAGTAAAAAAATAATTTAAGGTTTAAATTTTATAAGTATTACATATAACTAGACGTACAACTCGCGCTTCGCGTGAAAAAGTTAAAATTTTAAACTTCCGTATTATAATAATAAACAGTTTAAATATTAAAAAAAGCAACGACAAAAAATACTACAGTGAAATCACTATTTATAACCACTGTAGCAACTATGTTCAACATTTTTTTTTTTTATTGAAGCAAAACCAGAGTGCCAGTTTCCAAAAAATTTGGGGACAACAAAAGAGTTCAAAATATTTACAAAGTACAGAAGATTTGTACTTGATCAAACAAAACAAAATAAAATGAAAGTAAAAACAAAACCACACATTACAATCAAATTATGTTTATTCTAATTCTTATGTTCAACCTTTATATACGTAGGATCAGTGAATTAGCTCTTTTGATCTAGGAGATAAAAATGTAGCAAAACTCTTTTATATTTTAACTCAATGTTTCAAGTTGCTACTAGTATCAGATGAAAAGTACCGTAAAATATTTACTTTAGAAGTTGGAAGTCCCATTTGACAATTTCTATTACAACCCAATCGGATTTCCTAATAATATTTGTCAGAATGGGCTTTGTGCCTTTGTGGGACTATGCACCGTGGTGCATGTGTTTTCGACTTTTCGTCCGGGTTGTGGCACTATCACTGTGCAACATTTGATCTCATCAAAATTCATTTTGATTAATGCAAATCTCAAAAGCTAAGCTGAGTGGTAAAGGATAAAACCTCTTTTTTTTTTTTATGAAAAAATGGAAGTCAGGTCTCCAAATTTTATTAATCCTGATATGGTGATTACAGTGTGTCTGTTAAAGAAAGAGAGATATGCAAAGGAAAGAGCTACATATATGTGTGCATACATGTGTTACACACACACACATACATGCTTCTCTCTTTTTCTATTTTTTTTTTAAATGTTTGGATCATTTTTGGATAGGATGCCAAAAAGTTCAGAGTTTTATATGTCCCTCCAATTCTGATCTATCTTCAGTTCTTCAAATTTAACAAAAAAGCATATGAACCTTCAAATTTTACTGGAACAAAATGATTTGTCTGAGTTCTTCAAATCTGGCTAATGTTTGAACCACAACCCTACCTATTCACATCACAATTTTTGTTTTAACCTCACTGAGCCTCATGTCTCTATATTCTCCAAATTCCAACAATCGGCACCTGCATGCACTACCGGAATAAAAAAGAGAGGCCACCACTTTGCCACAGATTCCAGATCCAATATTATAAAATACACTCTTAAATGTTTGATCATCACCATGTCGATCTGATCCATTGAGTCTAAGTTTCCTCCAGTCAGAACCATTACGAATTATCATTACTATTAAATGTTTCTATTAGTATTACCAATAGTATTAGTATTAGTAGTAGTATTAGTAGTAGTAGTATTAGTAGTATTAGTATTACTCCAGTCAGATCCAATATAAAATACACTCTTAAATGTTTGGAATAAAAACCATTACGAATTATCATTACTATTAGCAGTAGTATTAGTATTATTTTTTATTATTGAGATTAAATGCTTCAGCTTTCAGACCAATAACTATATTCGTTACAAAAAGGTTCATATATATTAATATCAAAAATAGAATTAATAGCATTCTGTGTCCCCTCTTCAAAAGGGTTGGATACGGCTGAATCAAATTTTGGTCATTGATTAAAATATATAATTAATCTTGATCGTTAATTTTTTGTATAGATTAAGTGTGGCGAGTTATTTTGTGTATTTTGTGTAGAAAGCGATTTTACGATATTTTCGCAATTGACAACATAATAATTATTTATTATCTGTCATATTGTTCTATTCGTATTAATTGTGTAGCTTTATTATTATATTTAATGCATTATTAATTATGTTTTTTTTTATTAATTGTATGAATATCAAAAGTCACTCATTAAATATATATATATATATATTTTCTATATACGTATAAATTTTTTCATCTTATATACACATATATAGATACATCATATACTATAAATAATATTATGCGTATATTTACATACTATCAACATATAAAATATTCCATATTATATGTATTTTTCTATATCACATTAAATTTAATATTGTAAAACATTTATATTAATCATATTATGTATTTTTACAACATATACTATAAATCATATTATGTGTATATTTTTTATATCACGCGTATATATTTCATACAAGTATATAACTCATATCTCACGTATATAACTCATTTTTTCATAAAATTTAATGTATATAAAATAATATATAAAATTTTGTGCATATATTATCAGTTCTAATTAGATTGAGCGATGCTCAAATTTCAATTTTTTTTGCCACATATAAGTAACATGTATATAACTCTTATATTTTTCATCAGATGTTATGTATAGAAAAAATATAAATTTTTATGAGTATATCTATTATCAATTTTATTTATATTGAGCGAAGCTCAATTTTTTTTTCTAGTATTAATTCAAAATTTTCAAATTAGATCAAATTATTACGTTTTGTAGAACATGAGCGCGTCAACTTTCTGAATCTACATCGACTCCTCAAAATTGGCAATAGTGACTCGCGGAAATATCTATATTAATCAGTGAAAATGTTAATAGTACTTATATATAAAACTAATATATTAATAATGTTGAGTGAAAAAGAAAAGACGCGCAGAAAAGATAAAAATAGATATTTTAATTTTTTTTAAATGAACAAGATTTAAGAAAGTTAATTATGAAATGAACTAGAATTGAATCATAAAAAATTGAGAAAGGAGTTTTCTTTTAAAAAAATGAACAACGATATATTATTTCACAATAAATTTTTGCACGACTTAATATTGAACTCTTGTATCTCATATAGAAACAGATTTTTGTTCCCATATTTATTTCAGCACTAAATATTGATTGATGTGAATGTGAAGTTATGAAAGAAAGTAAGAAACCCGCACAACATTATTTTGAACAAAATAAATGAAAGAGAACGGACATCTCCAGTTATTACAGAACTGGAGAGTTAAAGAAAATCTCGGTGACATTTCCAATATAGGAGGATAATGGTCACATTCACACTCCGTGATAAAGTCAGCACTGAGCACTCCATTAAACCATTACAGAAATTCTCTACGCCTCTCCAACCAGATCAAATCTACACCCTTCATTCCAGGAGCGATATTCATCCGTGCCTTTCAATTACTTCCCTCGAAGCAATTAGTCTCCAGCTTTCTTTTCCTCTTCTCTTCCGTTCCATTCCTTTTTTCGATTCGCTTCCTCTCTCTCTCTCTCTCAAGGGAAAATAGATTCCTTCTTGTCATATTAGTTGATTGAATTTATTCATCAAGTTCAAGAATTTGGGAAGTGAAACCATTAACCCCTTTAGTTGGGGTGGGGGAGAGATGATGTCGCCTGGATTGAATCTAGTGATGACAGTGATCGGATTCGCTGTGAGCACGATGTTCATAGTATTCGTATGCACGAGGCTTATCTGCGCGCGAATCCACCTCCGCAACAGTCGTATTGCTTTCGCCGCTGCCTCTGGATCCGATCTCAGCCTTGTCAGCTCCTTCTCCTCCTCTGTCTATTGAAATTTGTAATTTTGCTGCATTACATTCGATTTTGAGTTCAAAGATTGATTGTACAGTTGAAAAATGTTAAAAAATTTCTGAAAACAGATGGAGAGAGGATTGCATGGCTTGGAACCGGCGGTGGTGGCTAGCTTCCCTACTAAAAAATTTGGTGAAGTTTCTGGACCAGACCTACAGTATGCTTCTCTCTTGGTTAAAATTTATATTACTTTTTTATGTGTTTGATTGCACGGTTTACATCGGTTAGAAGTTTACTTTTGCGATTTTAAGTAGATCATCATATCTCATGATAATCCGAAGAACAGCTTTAGTCACTTTCACATTGAAGTCAAATTGCACTAATCCCGCATGTTAATTGTAACTTCAACAATTTAGCTGGTAATTTTTAAGTTTATTGATAAGTCTTGTCTCCTTCTAATAGTTAAAGTCGAATTTAAAGTTAAGTATGGAATATATTAATTTAATTTAGTTTTATTTTCCTGTACCCTTTTGTCCCAAGTACAATGATTCCATCCATTATTTAGCTGTTCACTGCAAAAGTCCAAAATTGGGACTTCACAGGACACACTGGATTTACTTTCTAAAATTAAATTGAAAAAAGTATAAGGAATTGCACTCTTCTAGATCTAGATTTAGGCATGATATTCAATTGCCCCTGTTGTCAAAAAGATAAGAACAAATCTGACTATTGCTTGTTAGGTGTACCACAAAAAACATTTCTTTTTCAGATAGTCCACCCCTTCAATAGACAATATGTTGTTAACTAGATTTGACCATTTCGACTTTGTGAGTGTTTGAAAAAAAATGCTCTCACCCAAAATTAGGGTTTATGTAGAGGTCCATTGTGTGTAAGTCAATTTCTGTGCTATCACTGCATTGCCAAGTCCCTTCGCCCCGCCCCAAAAGAAAAAGAAAAAGTAGATTGCCTAAGTAAGAAAAGAGTTTTTATATTCCCATAAGCGAATTTTACAGAATATAATAACTTTACCAGTAGTATGATAATTCTTGTTTCTGTAGTTTAGCTATCACAAATCTCTAATTTCCATTGAGAGCAAGTCAATTTGTGTGCTATGCTATGCAAATTGATTGGCACTTGGCAGATTCAAATTTAGAAGATATGTTTGTGGTCATTGTTACTATCTTGACTTTCTTTCCGTAGATGCTTGTGGTGAAGCTGTACCAGTGGCTACTGATATACCAAAACTTTCCCACTTTGTTCAGCTTGGTCCCTATACCTTTGGGTTTCTTGAATTTGCCCCTCTGTTTGAATTACTCCTAGATATAGAAGATTTTTCTTCATCTCCCACAAGCTTGGTGATGTGGTAGCTTACATAAGTTACATTTATTCTATGTTCTTCTTTGACCTCTATCCATCCTAACATCAAAAGTCAGACGTTTGTTGTAAGTGGCACCTTTGTAGAGCTTATCCATGTATTTTCTTCTATATATCATTTTCTTTTCCAGTTGGTACCAATTATAGATGTGAATGGTTTTTAGGTACAAGGTTTCTACAATCCACATGAAAAGAAGCTTAATATGAGAACTGCATAATGCTGTTCCTAGATAGCAAACTGTATCGAAGTCTATGGAATATCATGTTTGAAAGAATCCTGTATGGCACAAGGTCTGAAATTGTCGTGTTTATTGTTTATTAGGGCAATCTCAGCTAGACATGAAAGAGCTTTGTTTTCCGACAGAACATTCTCCACCCTGATCATCTTTATTACAGTTTGAGTTGATTTTGGCAATTGGATCAACATTGTAATTTGCATATTGCATCGGTACCTTCTCTGGTTTTCCCTCTAATATCTTGTGTTGTAGGTGCACAATCTGCCTAGCAGATTACCAGGAAAAAGATGTATTGCGGATTTTTCCATATTGTGGGCACTCATTTCATGCAACTTGCATAGACATCTGGTTGAAACAAAATTTCACCTGCCCCATTTGTAGAATTTCTCTGAGAGATTCTTCTGACAGAAAGCGAGCATTCTTATCCTCTTTCAACAGCATTGCGGATAATCATGAACTCAGATCAATACAAACAGGTCAGATCAGCGTTGAGCAATCACCATCCAGCGGACATATTGAAACCGAAGGAAAGCATGCTGAGAGCCCGTCGTACTCTTGAATTCTGTTGCTGTTGCTTTTCAGGTGCTAGAATTTTGTTTTGGTAATTTACCCACTGGTGCTGTAGATATATGTCGTGCAGTTATATAAATCACCAATTGGACATTGAGATTGTAGTTCATCAAATTCGATATACAATTAAGGGAAATAGTTTGGGCTTGGTTCAGTGTGATTTCTTTTTTTTTTTCGATTGTGTGATCCAAAATTTCAGGATGCATTGTCCAGTACTGTTACGTCCCGTGGTACATTCAAATTAGATAGATGTAATTTTGACCGGATACTAATGAGTATAGAAAAATATAATTCTGCATTTAAATACAAATTTAAAAAAAATACTCGATAGTATTATTACAAAAGCTTTTAATCCCTTATTTATGTTGTAAGCATGATTAATGATTATACATTAGAATTATACCTTTTTTGCTAATTTAAATAATTTAAATAATTAATGATTGTGGTCCTGCAGCTTATTATCCTGAATGCGAAGTTTCACGAATTGAATTAGCTCAAAAGAAAATTGAAGAAATATTACTATTGATGAGAATCAATATTCATTTAGTTATATTGACCACATCTTTGATTTTATTTTCAAGTCATAAAGAAGGTTAATTAATTGTCTCTCGCTATATTGTGTTCGCGATTTCGACGTTTGATAGTCAATTAATTGTCTCTTGCTATGGGTTGAGTTGGATTACGAATGAGTTATCTAAAGAATTTTTTAACTCGATTATGCGAAAGTTGAGTTGAAATTTTGATAAAAATTATTAACCCGTCAATTGAGTAGCTAACCGCTGTACTTATTATGAGTTCAAATCTTTGAATTTTTTCTTTTTTTAATTATCTCTTTGGTTATATAGTTTCTCGGCTCAGTACGTACACTTCTAAATTTTGTTTTGGGTTGTCATGTAAAGTCCTCAAACTTCTAATTTAGACAATCTTCTTCAGTCCTCTTCAACTATGCTATAAATGACAATGATCTGAGATCGTGACAATTAATTAATGGGAGCTGATAAGTAGATATCAATATTAATATCAACTATCGATGTTATTATATATATTTAGTTGAGTCATTATGCACATTATTTGAGTTATTATGTATGTTATTTTTTGTATTGAAATTGTTATGCATGTTATTTTTTGTACTAAAATAATTATGCATGTTATTTGAATTATTATGCACATTATTTTGTTAACATGCATAATAATATTTCCAGTACAAAAATAACATGCATAATAATTCAAATAATATGCATAATAACTCAACTAAATGTGCATAATAACATCGATATCAATAGTCGATATTAATATTAGCACCAACGGAACATTTTCTATAATTAACTATCAAATGCTCAAATTTACGTTGAGAAAAGATGTATTCTACCAACAAACTCCTCCAGATTTGTCCCTCTGAGTCGAGAGATCATTTTTTCTTAATTAAGTCACCATTCTTCTTAATTTAGCTCTGCAATTGCTATTTTTAGCCACACATTTTCTATTTTTTTGCTAACTGAATTCCACACTTTCTATATTTGGGTGATTGAGCTCCGCATCTTTATTTTTGACTAAGCACCTTCTTTTTTTGCTCCACATTTCATATGTTTTGCTTGTGATATTATCACTTTGATATTAGTACTTAATTTTTTAACTATTATTACTTTAAATATTAGTACTAAACTTCATTGTTGACATATTATCACTTTGTATTATTAGTATTACTACTTCAATATTCAACTATTATCACTTTGAAATATTGATATTATTACTTCATATTTCAACTATTTTCACTTTGTATTATCCGTATTAGTACTTCATTGTTAACCTACACTTTGTATTATTAGTTTTAATATTTTATTGCTCAACTAATATCACTTTGAAATATCGATATTAGTACTTCATTAATCAACTATTAGCACTTCATATTATTAGTATTAGTACTCAATTGTTCAACTATTATTTTTTGCATAGCTATGAGCTGCTGCTCAAAATAAAAGATGAGTTGACTTTGATGGACTCTAAAATATTGTAAGTATTTAATAATTTATCATGCAACTACTAACACACTGTGTATTTTGTATCATTATTTCGTTCAGTAACTATTACCACTTATTGGATGAATGTTAGTTCGAAAATATAGGATATTTAGAACACACATTGAGTGTTCACGTTCATCTAAATATGGACTGACAAACGTTGTAAACATTTATACTTCTATATATAACTATTATCACTTTAGTATATTGGTATTAGCACTTAATATATTTGTATTGTCATTTTTTGTATTAGTACTCGATCGTTATTAGCACTTTGTATTATTAGTACTAGTACTAAATATTTATATTTATATATATAACTATTATCACTTCAGTATATTGGTATAAGCACTCAGTTTAATAACTATTATCATATTTTTAATAACTATTATCATATGTTCGCGAATTTTCAGTTTGAGAGATTATGACGTTCTGCGTCTAGCGCAGTCAAAACCCTAACTTGATCAAATCCATTTATTTGAGAGATTTGACTGGGAATTTTGTTTGGGGGACAATTATCATTCCTTTTATGTTTGACATGACCGTAATACTCTTAACAGATATATCATTGTTAAAATATTATTATTTTTTTTTGAAATAATCAGAAAGTGTCTGCCACTTTCATTTTCATAAAAAAAAAGAAGTTACAAAAGACTGAAAAACACACAAATACACGAATTATCTACTCGTGCATGCCAGCTAAAACCCTGATCTAATATAATCAAGCTATCTCCATCACATCACTAATCAACTAAATTCAGAAACAAACAAATCTAATCCTAATTCCCTGGCCCTAACATTTTGGTCACAGTTTTTCTACCCATACCAACTGATACCCCTTCAGCTCACCCAATGCATCCGTACCAGCCGGTATCAACTCTTCAGCTGGTTGATAAATCCAAATTATATGTACCAATCACTAGAGTTTTTGATGCAAATTGATCAAGTCTCATATCGTTTTAGGTTTAATTTAGGATTAAAATTTGCATTTCTTATTTGTTTTTACTTTGTTTCTTGTAATTTATGTCGAGAGTCGGTTATTGCGTAATTTGTTAATTTAATGCATATTTTGAAGCAATTTTGAAGCATTTAGCAGCTGACTCGTCCGACCCGCTTCACGACACTTGCCACGTCAGATGATCTCCATTTCACCTTCTTGGCGCATGTCCGTTTCATGAATCAAATGGAGACGAGATCATTTCAAAGAATAAAAATGTGACAAATCAAATTTGATTTACAAACTTGGCGCATGGGATATAGATGGCAAAAACATTAATCAAATGGGGAAGGAAATATGCTGGCACATTTTGGCGCATAACGCATGCATTGTTAACGAGACGAGCAGCTCGTTAATAAACAGCCGATCTTGAACCGTGATTAGCTTAGCTCGTGTAAGTACCGAGACCTTAACGAGTTAATCTGGACCGTCGAATTGGTAATCACCATCTTTAAATAGACCTTCATCGCACATAATTTTCACGATTTTGTAATTTTATTATGTTTTTTAAATTATTTTGTCATTTTTCTTGCAAATAAGCTACAAACGAGCCAAATGAGCCAGCTCGGGTCTTAACGAGCCGAATTCGAGTTGAGAGTTTCAGTTCGTGATCACTTGTAGTAACGAGCTGAGCCAGCTCGCTCGATCTCGGCTCGGTTGCACCTTAAATACACCTGTAAACTCTGTTCTATCGACAACAATGTTCTTTCAATTCATTAATAACTTAAAATCAATTAATTGTGCAGTTGAATCTGGAAATTAAATATGCCGGCTATATTTTGATTTATCCACAATTATAAATGGCTACATCTCAAACTCCTTGCTCTCCTATATAAATCTTGTCGTTTCACACTTTTGAATCATCTCATTCTCTCTTCTTCTTTCTTGGCCGAGTCATTTGCTCTTGGTCGAAAAAATCATTTTTTCTTCCTCCATTGGCAAGGTCTTCATAGGAGCAAGCGGGCTTGACGGTGCAAGACGACGTCTCTTCCTGAGTTTCAAGAAACGGGTTTTATTTTCTCTTTTCTTTTAATTTTATTAAAGATGTTTGTTTTAGCTTTCTTAGTTATTATTGCATTTGTTGTAGCCATGAGAGGCTAATCACCTCTCTAAGGCCTTAGGGGTAGCTATGAAACTTGCTTTTTAGTATTTGAATTGTTGTAAACGATTTGCTATTGGATATTGCTTTCTTTGGTTTAATTTGTTCATCTTAGAGTTTGATAGATTGAATTGAGAAATCGTTTGTCGAATCCCGACTAAGAAGAAGCACTTAATCGTTATCGTATCTGAGAGGGACCTTAGTTGATTGAGAGGTGAGTTAATTATATTTAAATTGCGATACCATAGCGTAATTGCACGGTACCGAGGTTTAGGGATAAATTAACCATGGTGCGTACGTCAATTATAGAGTAATTCGGAGTTTGATTAACCCTCGACTTCGATTTACGTGAGAGTAGGTATTAGCTCGGGAGACCAACTGTTAATACCTACCATTGTTCACCTTGACCTATTTCATAGCGGCTGTCACATTAATTGAATTGCTAAAGATAAGTTGAATAGTGAACCTAAGGGCCTAGACCTCCAACCTTGATCACACAACAACCCCTAATTGCTTTGCTTATTTTAATTTTAATTAGTTACTAAACAAAGATTCTACACCAACCATCTTGCTTGCTTAGAGTTTTTAATCGTTCGGTTCTAGTTTAGAGATCGACTTGTCCATGTGTTCAATATCCAATACTCAATCTCAACGACGATCGTACACTTGTTTGGGTTAAAACTTGATATTATAATTGTATAGAAATATCGCATCAAGTTTTTGGCGCCGTTGCCGGGCATGTTGAATTGAGATAGAGAAGTTGTGCATCGCTATCGAACAAATTTGTACTTCTTTGGGGCCGCAGAAGATTCCTGCAGGGCACAAACATGCCCTAAGTTAGAAAATCCTTTTAAGTGCACAAGGCATTACGGGCCGCAAGGAGACCTACAAAGGTGTATACTCAGCAGAAACCATGCCCGACTTTGTTGAAACCTCCGACGACTCACCCGATGATGCTCCTAAGGTAGAATTGAAGCTTATCCAACAATCTTTGCCACCCGACTTTGTGAATTGAAGCTTATACAAATTTGGCTAATCAACTTATTTCTCAATTAAGTTACATTACGTTTCTGGAGAGTTGGTATTATATAGGTGATCAGAGCTTGATAACGCAAGAAGAGCAAAATCAATAAAATTGTACTTCTTTGTGGGCCGCAGAAGATTCTTGCGGGGTACAAACATGCCCTAAGTTAGAAAATCCTCTAAGTGCACAAGGCATTACGGACCGCAAGGAGACCTACAAAGGTGTATAAAAAACTTGATGCAATATTTATATACTATTATTACTCAAGTTTTAATTATCCAAATACCGTATTTTATCGCAAGTGTACGATCGTCGTTGGTACAAATTTGGGTGTCGAACACAGGGACAATTCGATCTCTAAACTAGAACCGAATGATTAAAAACTCTAAGCAAGCAAGATGGTTGGTGAATGTTTGTTTAGTAACTAATTAAAATTAAAATAAGCAAAGCAATTAGGAGTTGTTGTGTGATCAAGGTTGGAGGTCTAGGCCCTGAGATTCACTATTCAACTTCTCTTTAGCAATTCAATTAATGTGACAGTCGCTATGAAATAGGTCAAGGTGAACAATGGTAGGTATTAGCGGTTGGTCTCCCGAGCTATACCTACTCTAACGTAAACCGAAGTCGAGGGTTAATCAAACTCTAAATTACGCTAGAATTGACGTACGCACCATCCTTAATTTATCCCTAAACCTTGGTACCGGGCAATTACGCTATGGTATCGCAATTCAAATACAATTAATTCGCCTCTCAATCAACTAAGGTCCCTCTCGGGTACGATAGCGATTAAGTGCTTCTTCTCAGTCGGGATTCGACAAACGATTTCTCAATTCAATCTATCAAATCCTAAGATGAACAAATTAAACCAAAGAAGAAATATCCAATAGCAAACCGTTTACAACAATTCAAAATACTAAAAAGCAAGTTTCATAGCTACTCCTAAGGCTCTAGAGAGGTGATTAGCCTCTCATGGCTACAACAAATGCAAGAATAACTAAGAAAGCTAAAACAAACATCTCTAATAAAATTAAAAGAAAAGAGAAAATAAAACTCGTTTCTTGAAACTCAGGAAGAGACGCCGTCTTGCACCGTCAAGCCCGCTTGCTCCTATGAAGACCTTGCCAATGAAGGAAGAAAAAATGATTTTCTCGGGCCAAGAGCAAATGACTCGGCCAAGAAAGAAGAAGAGAGAATGAGATGGAATCTAGCGACCGTTTGCTAGATGAGATCGCCGCTGAATCATGGTCTAATTCATCATCTTGTCGTTCATTTGCGGTTGGCATGTTACATTGTGAAGATGATGCATAACTACTTTCTGGCATACTGTTGGGACTCGGATCACAACTGGTATTACCTATATTTGGTGTTGACTCAACAACTAATTCCTGTAACCCTTGATTACTACTAACAATTGCTAATTTAACAATTACCAAAAGACACAAGGGTTAAATTGAGATTTTAACGCAAAGCTAGGAATTCTCAAACAAGCAACACAAGCAATTCAAACTCACAAGCAATTCTAAATCTACACAATCAATTTGCAAATAAAGTAAATAGATAGAGTTTAGAGATTGCTCAATAAAATAAAAGATTGACGCGCGATGTAACGAGGTTCGGCAATGCCTACTCCTCGGGTCCCCGGCTCCCCGTCGAACGGTAACGAAGCCGGTCCGATTCACTAATCACAAAATGTCTTGTACACAAAGTGAACCTTGTCCTCTTACACACTAAGGATGAGAGACAAGGCCAAGATAAGGAATGGAGTAGCAAAAGCTAGGAGTAGATTTGGCTATGGAAGCTAATCACTCAATCTCACAAGGTTTTGAATAATATTAGATCAAAGATCTTGAGTATTAGCAAAGATTTAGAGAGTGTTTATCCAAGCTCAATAAATGTGACTGTTGGAAGTAGATTTTGCAATAAAAATGAACAGTTTTAGAAGATGGGGGAAGGTCCCCTTTTATATTGAGCTTGAAAAACTTTCTCTAAAGCTGTTTTAACCTTAATCCGTTGTGTAACGCTCTGGAGCGTTACACAACGGACTAAGGTTCAAACGGTCACATTGTCAGAGAATTCGAACGTTGTTTTTGTCTGTTTCTGATTTTCCAAAGCGTTACACAACGGTATAGAGCGTCGTGTAACGGTGTATTAAATTCTCTGAAAAATATGAATGAAAATGAAATTAATTTACTAAACCGTTGTATGACGGTATAGACCGTTGTGTAACGCTCTAGAGCGTTACACAACGGTTTAGACCGTTATACGACGGTTTGAGTTAATTAATTCATTTTGCTCCGTTTTGACTCAACATCAATAATGTAATATTATTTTAACCAATGGGAGAGTACCTATTACACAAATTGTTGTATATCTTGCTGTCTTGTAATAGATCCATCTCTTGTTGAGTCTTGAGTTCCTTTTGTTTAATATTTTAAATCTAAATACTACAATCTCATAAACAAATGTTAGATTTAGTTTTGGTTTTGCAAATCGACAAATGCAAAGAAATTGTTTAGTACAACAATCTCCCCCTTTTGACGATTTGCAAAACCAAAATGTATATAAGCAAAATTTTGCAAGAAATTTTGATATTGCCTTGATATCATATTTCTCCCCCTTTTTGGAAATCGACAAAAGGGTAGAAGTTAGATGTAATGGGAGCTTCCCCTTTAATTTGGTGCATTTGAAACAAGATTTGGGCATAGCTCCCCCTAAATTTATCAATATTCCCATAAAATCCGGAGTCGAAGCTCCCCCTCAATTGAACAATTTCCTTTTTTTTTTTTTTTTTTTTTTTTTTTTTTTTGCATTGAATATCCATTAATACATAATTTAGCAAATACTAATATAGGGATAGAAGTGCACAAATAGTCTCAAAGATAGTTATAAATAGACAACACACATAATAGTTTCAAACATAGATAGACAAAATAGAAACCCTAATGATCACTCTAACTACCAAAATAACCCTAGGAGAGAAAGCTACTCGGTAGGATCGACTTGCATATTGCTCGGGTGAGATTCCTCCAGGTCACCGTGAGTTGCCCTACTACCATATCGAGCAACCCATCCAACGGCCACGGAATGAGCATCGGTATAGATGTTTTGGGTGCGCTCATTTACGGTCCGAATGTCTTGCGCCATGGAGAAATAATTACGACGTACTTGTTCTAGGGTTTCACCTTGAGCCCGTTGAGTGTTGGCAAGAGCAAGTATACTTTCTTGAATTTTAGCTTGGCCGTCTAAGATGGTTTTGTGACTTTCCAAGAGGGTTTTGTTTTGAAGTTCGAGACGATCAAACCTTTCCCAAGTTTGGCGGGAGAAGTCACCAAAGGTG
The DNA here is from genome assembly GCA_964058865.1 of Eleocharis quinqueflora. NCBI lineage: Eukaryota > Viridiplantae > Streptophyta > Magnoliopsida > Poales > Cyperaceae > Eleocharis > Eleocharis quinqueflora. The sequence goes on along the minus strand of CAXKVX010000244.1, from coordinate 82,470 downwards.
GTGGGAGCGGGTACGGATGGTCCCGCGGAGGAACTTGCACTTTGGGTGGAGGGAGGAGGAAGGTTTGGATCCGTGTATTGGTTTGGTAAAGCTTGTGGGTGTCGAATCCAATCATTCATTGCCTTGGCGGCGGGGATGAGTTTATTTCCTTCTTTCCCGAAACCACAATGATTAGGCAATTCGTTCCAAAGGTTTTCGGGACGAGTGAATGGTTCATTGGGTTGAATTTGCATACTCAAGGCATGAAGGTCTATGCCTTGATGTTTGATGAGACGGTGAATAACATGGGCATAGGGTAGAGAGGCATTGTGATATTTCAAACATGCCTTCATGTGAGATATGATGATATATGGTATGTTGAATTTGCGTTCGGTTAACCCAATGAGGTGGCGGGAAAAGAAGAGATTTCCATATTGGATATTGGTTTTAATATCCGATTTTGGGGTTAAGATGTTGTTAATGAAAAGAAATGCCACACGATGCACGGCGGGTAAATCCGTGGCATAGAAATCCTCAAGGAAATCCTTGTGGAACCAAGCACGATATTGGTTGACGGTTTCCTCCGGAGGTTTTGGCCAATTACCGTGGGTAACATATATTTCCTCTAACTCGGATTGGTTCGGAAGGTTTAGAGCCTCGGATATAGAGGACATGGTTACCGTTATGGTTCGACCGCCAATATAGCTTTTATACCCATAATCATTGGTTAATGGTACAAGATTTGCGTAGAATGCCTTGACAATTTTTATGTGGTACGAATCATTGCATTCCACTAATGGGCGCATTCCCCAATGATCTACGTATTGCTCAATTCGGTTTCTATCCCAAATGATCATGGTACCCAACCGTTTATAAAAATAGGGATTGCAAAGCTTACGATTAGAGTAACCTTCGTAGATGGTGAAGGCCTCATGATCTCGGAAGAGGAACCGATTGGTTGCACTCTCTTGGACGTTGAAGTCGGGAAGTTGAGTTGCCGGGTTTTGAGAGGTGGTGGAATCTTGCACGGGAGTCGAGGTCGCGGTCGTGTTGTGAGAACCGGAGTGAGTTCTTGGTTTCTTGGAGGCGAGAGACTTTGTTGGTTTGCCTCGGGTGAAGGTTCGAAGAGAATCCATGGAGATTTGGGAGAAGTTGATGAAATCTAGGGTTTTGAATGAGGGCGAAATTGGAGAAATTTGGGGAGAGAAAGTAGAAATTGGTTGGGGAAATGAGATGAGAGAAGAGGGGAGAGTAATTTGCAACAATTTTTAGAGGTTTTGGTGGAGAAATGAGGTGGATTGAGGTTGAGGGTTGTGGAATTCGGGTAGGAAAGGAGAGAGAGAGATAGAGAAGTTGTGTGGAGAATGGAGGAGGAAGAAGGGGGTCGAAATGCCTTTATTCTCGAGCTGGAACTTTAATCCGTCGTGTAACGGTCTGAAGCGTCGTGTAACGCTTTAGAGCGTTACACAACGGTATGACGCGTTACACGACGTTGTAGTTAGGGTTTAGATATTGAACCGTTCTGTAACGGACTAGTCCGTTGTGTAACGTTCTGGGCAAAAATTTTGAGAGTTGCTGGAATTTTTAGTCCGTCGTGAGAAGCGATAGTCCGTCATTTTTTCAGTCCGTTGTGCGACGGTGTAAACCGTCGTGTAACGTTGTAGAGTGTGAAGCACAGTGAATTTTCCGAATTTCTCAGAATTTGATAGGATAATTTTGTCAAAGCGTTGTGTGACGGTTCAGACCGTTGTACAACGGTCTAAAGCGTCGTGTAACGGATTGGAGCGTTACATGACGGATTGAGGAATTTTGTTAAATATGCTTGTTTTTCAGAGATGTTTTGACGTAGAGTGACCTAAAATAGTTTTTATGCGTAAAATAGACAGACTAATTATATCCCTGAAATACTTCTAATACCTAGACCTCATCCTTTATACTCTAACATCCCCAATTTAAATCGTAGCTCACAATGTTGATCGGTAGGAAGAGGTTTTGTGAAGATATCGGCGATTTGATTTTTAGTATCGATATGAATGAGTTCGATATCCCCTTTTTCAACATGATCACGAATAAAATGATGTCTAATTTCAATATGTTTGGTACGAGAATGGAAAACTGGATTTTTAGAGATTTGTATGGCACTGGTGTTATCACACATGATAGGTACGTTGCGGAAGCGTAGATTATAGTCATGAAGTGTGTGAATCATCCAAAGGATTTGTGTGGTACAACTACCGGCCGCCATATACTCGGCCTCCGCGGTTGATTGAGCCACGGAGGTTTGTTTTCGACTAGACCAAGAGACAAGTGAGCCACCAAGAAATTGGCATGTACCACTTGTACTCTTCCTATCGACTCGGTTTCCCGCGAAATCGGCGTCGGTGTATCCTATAAGACTTAATTCGGATTGACGACCATACCATAACCCTAAACTTAGAGTACCCTTAATATATTTTAAAATACGTTTAACGGCTTTGAGATGGGACTCCTTAGGGTTAGCTTGAAATCTAGCACATAAACATACGGAAAACATAATGTCCGGCCGACTAGCCGTTAAATAAAGTAAACTACCTATTATAGCTCGGTATTGAGAGATGTCGACCGACGTCCCATTTTCATCCGCATCAAGTTGGGTGTTTGTTGCCATTGGAGTCTTACTCGTGTTACTATCCTCGATTCCGAATTTCTTGATCAACTCCTTAGCATACTTTTCTTGATTTACAAACGTCCCTTCCGGCATTTGTTTGATTTGAAGCCCGAGAAAGAAATTTAGCTCACCCATCATGCTCATCTCAAATTCACTACTCATCAAAATAGCAAACTCTTCGGCAAGTGCCGCATTAGTTGAACCAAAAATAATGTCATCAACATAGATTTGGACTAACAACAATTCATCATTTTTAGTTTTGGTGAATAATGTTGTGTCATTAATGCCTCTACTAAAGCCATTTTCAATTAGAAAGGAGCTTAATCTACCGTACCATGCCCTAGGAGCTTGTTTCAAACCATATAAGGCCTTATCAAGTTTATAGACGTGATTAGGAAAATTAGGATCAACAAAACCCATTGGTTGGTGCACATAGACTTCCTCCTCTATAAATCCATTAAGAAAGGCACTCTTAACGTCCATTTGGAATAGTTTAAAGCCCTTGCAAGAGGCATAAGCTAAGAGCATCCTAATGGATTCTAGACGAGCAACGGGAGCAAAAGTTTCATCATAATCTAGTCCCTCCCGTTGTCTAAATCCTTGTGCAACCAACCTAGCTTTGTTTCTCACAACATTTCCATCTTGATCCTTTTTGTTTCTATAAACCCATTTAGTTCCAATAATACCCCTATTTCTTGGCCTTGGTACAAGTTCCCAAACTTTGTTCCTTTCGAATTGATCAAGCTCTAGTTGCATGGCAATAATCCAATCCGGGTCCATGTTGGCTTGTTCAAACTTAGTTGGTTCAATTTGAGACACAAATGCACAATGAGCTACCATTAGGTTAACCCCCGATCTAGTCCTAACACCTTCTCTAGGGTTACCAATAACATTAGAGAGGGGATGAGAGGAAACTTCCCTTAGATTTGTTGGAGGTTGATAGGCACTTAATTGATCATTTGATCTCTCTCCTTGAGAAACTTCCTCAATCAACGCATTTACATTTGAGTCGAGTTGGTTTGGAGTTTCTTGAAGTGGATCTCGTATTTCTATCACTATTCGTCTTCTATCGTTTACCTCTTCTAGGGTTTCATCTTGTGCGTTTTCATCACCTACATTATCAACATTTTCTCTCTCGGCCGGTGCATTAGCATTTTCATCAAATCTTACATGAATGGACTCTTTCACAATGTTAGATGTTGGTGTATAGATTCTATATGCTTTGCTAGTAATTGAATACCCAACAAATACCCCTTCAATTGATTTGGAATCAAATTTGGTCACCTTAGGCATATCATTAATAACAAAGCATTTTGAACCAAACGCTTTAAAATAGGATATATTTGGTTTGCGCCCCATCCATAGCTCATATGGTGTTTTTAGTAGGATTGGCCTAAGGCTTACTCGGTTAATTACGTAACAAGCCGTATTAACCGCTTCGCCCCAAAGCATAGTTGGTAGGGATGACTCATTGAGCATGGTTCGGGCCAACTCTTGTAAGGTTCTATTTTTCCTTTCTACAACCCCATTTTGTTGTGGTGTTCTAGGGGCCGAGTACTCATGCCTATATCCTCTTTTAGAGCATAGTTCATCAAATTGGGCATTTTCAAATTCACCCCCGTGATCACTTCTAATGGTATTGATTTTCAAACCTTTTTCGTTTTCAACTCTATTACAATACTCAATGAAGTGAGCAAATGTATCGTTCTTTTGGCTTAAAAACAAGACCCAAGTGTACCTACTATAATCATCAACAATTACACAAACAAACCTCTTTTTCCCAAGACTTGGTACACTTATAGGTCCAAACAAGTCAATATGCAATAATTGTAAAGGTTGAGTAGTTGATACCGTATCCTTTGATTTGAAGCTTGACTTGACTTGTTTGCCTTTTACACATGCGTCACATAGATGATCTAGCTCGATCTTCTTGATAGGTAGACCTCTTACCGCCTCAAGCCTTATCACGTTCTTAATAGTATTTACACTTAGATGAGCTAATCTTCTATGCCAAAGCCAAGAAAGGTTAATAGAGGCATTCAAGCAAGTTTCACCTTGCTTGAAATGATGAAGATATAGATGGTACATGTCATTTACTCTTTTACCCCTATAGATTATTTCATTTTTTTTGGTCTCAATCAAATAACAAGCCTCAACATCAAACTTGACATAAAAACCCGCATCACAAAGTTGACTTATGCTTAACAAGTTAAAATTTAGGCCATCAACTAAGTATACATTTGAAATAGTAAGATTTTTAACACCAATTGTACCAATTCCAATAATCTTACTCTTTCTTTTGTTATTCCCAAATGTTACCGTTCCACCATCATATGACTCCAAGGAGCTAAAATTTGAGTTAAATCCGGTCATATGATGTGAGCATCCACTATCAAGTACCCAAGCGTTTTCTCTATGAGAAGATGTCAAACAAACCTACAAATTATACATTAGTAATTAAAATAATCCTTATATATAATTTGTATTTTCCCTCCCCCTTAATATTTTGAATTTATGGGAGGGTTAGCTACTTATGAGCTCACTTCTTCAATTTAGGAACCCAAGCAACATTTACCATGTTGCTTCCCTTCTTAAATTGACATTCCAAAGAAATGTGCCCTTGCCTACAACAATAGTTACAAACGGCACTAGTTGGGGGATTAGCCACAACTTTCACAAAACGATTGCGAAAATCATCTTTTAATCTTTGAGCTTGAGTCTTATTTTTACAAAGTTGATTTTCATTTGAAAGGTTTGATTGTTGGGAAACTATTCTTGGTATCTCATTCTTTTGAGAACCAATTAGGTCAACATGCAAAGTGCTTACCTTTTGCTTACCTTTTACCTCATATCTCCACCCGGTTGAGGTTTTGTGGTAGACATTTTTAGACCAAGCCGGGTTGTATCTAAATGCATGGTTTTGAACATTTCTAACAATTGGAACCTTTGCATGTTTTCCCTTATAGTTTTGAATTTGTTTCCCTTTTCCTTTTGGGCTTTTAGGGTTTTTAGATGAATGTAGAGAGGGTGAGATCCTCTCGCATCCTAAACCCGTTTTGTCATGGGATGATTGTCCCTTGCATAAATCATTTAAATCCAACCTAGTGCTACAACTCAATGCACTAGTGGATTTTAAAGCCCGGTTTTCAAGGTCTAACAATTGCTTGTTCACCTTTAAATTGCTTATTTGTTTTTCAAGATCTTTTCTTTGTTTTTCAAAATTAATTTCTTTGACTTCAAACTCCTTTACCTTAGACTCAAACTCAAATACCTTTTTGATTAATCCCTCTTTGGTACCTTCACTTCTTAACAAAGCTTGGTTTGTTTCATTTAGAAGTTTGTTTGCCCTACCAAGTTCAAATTTTAACATCTTCTCATTAGTGGAAATGCTTGAATACTCAATATCATCATATTCATCATCCGAATCACTAACGGATGCACAATATGATATATGAACACTTTCATTTAAATTAGGGTTCAAGCATACCTTGGCCTCATTGATTTGAGGTGAAGTGCTAGTCTCTACTTTGCCATGAGTGCTCTCATCCTTATTGTTGGATGAGCTAGCTTCATTTTTCTCCTTTGGCAAGGCATCTTCTTCTTTCTTTTCTTCCTTGGAGATCTCCTCATGAGTTGTCTCCTTGATTGGTGAGATCTCATCTACTTTCTTCTCTTGAGCCACCTTCTCATTCTTCTTTGCCACATGAATCTTTCTCAAGTATTCAATGATTATCGGGTCGGTGAGCTCATTTGTGGCAATAATTTCTTCAAAGTCATCTTCATTGTTTTCCAAGGTGCCCTCCGCATTTACTTGAGCCATGAAAGCAAATGGTGATGCTCCATCACCACTAGGACCTATTTCACCTTCACTTTCTTTCTCTCCATCATTATCCCAAGTATCGGCCGGCATCGCCTTGGGGTTCTTTCCCTTGTAACTTTCTCTTTTGAAATTCCCTTTGTTCTCTTGCTTATCACTTCCCTCTCTCATGTGGGGAAATAATTTGTAGCAAGAGTGAATGTTGTGCCCTTCTTTCTCACAATTGATGCACACGATTCGCTTGCCCTCTTCTTCTCTCTTGTGATTCACCCTCTTTTCAAAGGCGAACATGGCTTGTAGAATCTTGGCAAGGTGGAGAACTTCTTTAGAGTGATCATTTCCAAAGTTTTGGAAACTTGGTTCATTTGTGGATCTAGGGTTTGAGGAAGATGGGTTAAAGATGTTTGAGGTGTTTTGAGAGTTAGGGTTGTAGGAATTCGAGGAGTTGTTGTATGATTTGGAGTTTTGAGCGGCGAAGGCCATGGTTTTATTTGAGGAGCTTACACCTTCGGCTTGGCGGAGGGTTTCCTCAAAACATTTGAGATGGGCATACATCTCCTCCGGTGTGAATTTCTCTCTCCCTTGTACGGCTTGGAGAGCTCCCACATACCCTCTCCAATTTGGTCTCACCATCATGATTCTAATGAGTTTGGTGACAATTTTGTTTGAAGGTAAAGGGTCACCTACATCAATAAAATCATTAACTAAGATTGTGAGTCTAGTATACATATCCTCAATAGACTCATTTTCATCAATTCTAAAACTCTCAAACATAGATTGTAATCTTTCCTCCTTAGCTTTCTTTAACATGTCATTTCCTTCGTATTTTCTCAATAATGCCTCCCACATATCATGTGCATTAATAGCCTCTCCAAAAGTTGGTGCAATGGTTTCATGGACCGAGGCTAATATGGCATTTACCGCTTGGTCGTTTTGCTTAATCTTTACAAGACAAGCAACATCAATTTTACCATTTAAGTCCTTAGTGATTTGAAGACCGGACTCAACAATATCCCACAATTCAAGAATTTTGAGGTAATTGGACATACATTTCTTCCAATAAGCAAAACCTTTGCAATTTAGTCCAAAAATTGGGGGTTCCTTGATGTGCCTTGCGTTAGACATAGTTATGGACCTTGGCTTACAATTAACAATTCACTAATTAGTAAGCTCAACTTGCTCTGATACCACTGTGTAACCCTTGATTACTACTAAAAATTGCTAATTTAACAATTACCAAAAGACACAAGGGTTAAATTGAGATTTTAACGCAAAGCTAGGAATTCTCAAACAAGCAACACAAGCAATTCAAACTCACAAGCAATTCTAAATCTACACAATCAATTTGCAAATAAAGTAAATAGATAGAGTTTAGAGATTGCTCAATAAAATAAAAGATTGACGCGCGATGTAACGAGGTTCGGCAATGCCTACTCCTCGGGTCCCCGGCTCCCCGTCGAACGGTAACGAAGCCGGTCCGATTCACTAATCACAAAATGTCTTGTACACAAAGTGAACCTTGTCCTCTTACACACTAAGGATGAGAGACAAGGCCAAGATAAGGAATGGAGTAGCAAAAGCTAGGAGTAGATTTGGCTATGGAAGCTAATCACTCAATCTCACAAGGTTTTGAATAATATTAGATCAAAGATCTTGAGTATTAGCAAAGATTTAGAGAGTGTTTATCCAAGCTCAATAAATGTGACTGTTGGAAGTAGATTTTGCAATAAAAATGAACAGTTTTAGAAGATGGGGGAAGGTCCCCTTTTATATTGAGCTTGAAAAACTTTCTCTAAAGCTGTTTTAACCTTAATCCGTTGTGTAACGCTCTGGAGCGTTACACAACGGACTAAGGTTCAAACGGTCACATTGTCAGAGAATTCGAACGTTGTTTTTGTCTGTTTCTGATTTTCCAAAGCGTTACACAACGGTATAGAGCGTCGTGTAACGGTGTATTAAATTCTCTGAAAAATATGAATGAAAATGAAATTAATTTACTAAACCGTTGTATGACGGTATAGACCGTTGTGTAACGCTCTAGAGCGTTACACAACGGTTTAGACCGTTATACGACGGTTTGAGTTAATTAATTCATTTTGCTCCGTTTTGACTCAACATCAATAATGTAATATTATTTTAACCAATGGGAGAGTACCTATTACACAAATTGTTGTATATCTTGCTGTCTTGTAATAGATCCATCTCTTGTTGAGTCTTGAGTTCCTTTTGTTTAATATTTTAAATCTAAATACTACAATCTCATAAACAAATGTTAGATTTAGTTTTGGTTTTGCAAATCGACAAATGCAAAGAAATTGTTTAGTACAACAATTCCAACATGCGAAAATTAATCAGCGGAGTGACATTTTGTAAAACTAACTTCCAAATGACATCATTATCTATGCCCAACAAGTTATAAAAATAAGATCCATGAGAAACATTATTTAATCATGCACTTACGTTCAACTTAAATTTGCTCGGAAGTAGTCCAAGTCCGACATAAATTTGTCTTCTAACTTCATCAAAACTAGTTTCTTTTGTTACGTGAAATGTAAATTTCGCACTTATATTGTAATCCACACCGGTAGGTCCTCTCAGTATTTCACCTCCGTGATAAACATTTATTACAAACATTTCCTTGCCAACACATGTACAAAAAATATCAATAAATAAGTTTATACAATGATTAAAATATAAATATTATAAATATAATTAAAAATTAGTTTTCATCAATTAAAATAATGAATATATATATGATGAAATTGAAAAACTTACAATGTAACTCTTTCTTCCAAATTTTTTTTGTACAAAATATTTATAAATTAGTTAGAATGAAGATGAAATTAGAGGAGGAAGAGGGTTTTATAGTGTAGTTTTTTTTATGTATGGATGGTGTTGCCAACACCGTCTATTTCTGAAAATGTTCATAGGCCGTTGTTGCCAACAATGGTCTATACCTTTTTTTTTCTTTCAGTGCAAAGCTGTCGGTGAGGGAAGATTTGGTATAGGACGGAGTTGGCAATAGCGTCCTTGCTTATATTCCTGTGTTGCCAACTCCGGTCATTTCTAAATTTACTGTTTTTCATCCACTCTTACTGTCTTATTATCTTTTATTTATATAATTTATATTAATAAAAAAAACTGTACAAGTTACAACCACAAAGTTTTAAAAAAAATGGCCACCAATATATATATAATAATGGTGTTTTCCACACGCCATTAAATAATAGAGATCAGAGATTTTTTTTTTTTGATAATAAAGATTTTTTTTAAAACACTAACATGGAAACAAAACATGTATCAGACATATCCCGAGCTCTATTATTGGATTACAATTTGACAAATAATTAAGCCAAAATTATTGAGTTTGTTGACAGCTAGTGCCGTGTTAGAGGAAGTGACATATCATAGCCGTAATTTCAATATATAATCAGGTACAATTAAATGAGTTTATATCTTTAATTTGCTCTCTCTCTTTTTAATTTCTGATACGTTATCATAGCTTTTTATATAAACAGTTAAGTTAGTATTAGTGTAAAAAAAAATAATGTTTCATATATATCAATATTAATATCGACTATCGATATCGATGTTATTATGCACATTTAGTTGAGTTATTATGCACATTATTTGAGTTATTATGCATGTTATTTAATTTTATTTTTATACTGAAATTTTTTTATGCATGTTAACAAAATAATGTGCATAATAATTTAAATGACATGTATAATTATTTCAGTAAAAAAAATAATATGCATAATAACTCAAATAATATATATAATAACTAAACTAAATGTATATAATAACATCGGTATCGATAGTCGGTATTAATAATAATATCTACGTACCAGCTCAAAAAAATCAGGGTGGTTAGCCTACCTGTTGACTTGGGTTTCCTCCCCCACATCATGCACAAATCAGATCTTCTACCGCGTAGTACAGACACTGTGCGTGCTGCGCGGTAAATCTCAGTTTTTTATTTGCATCGAGATTCGTGTAAGCTAAACTTTATAATATCAAACTCTCCTGAATCAAATCTAAGCCGTCCGCTGCCTACAGCGCAAAAAATTTTAAACGTCCGTTACTGTTGCGTGGCAGAGAATCCGCTTGCCATCATGCAAGAGCAAGCCAACCTTGTTACGCTTAGGGAATACCGAATTATATTAAATACGCACCTTTCATGTTAGGAAATGTTCCCAACAAACTGAATCATTAAACATTATGTTTTGCAAATTAGCTCAAGATAAATTTCACTGTTCTGTCAAGTTGCAACAACTGAAACCGATTTTTTTTTAAAAAAAAGATATATTTATCTCTGGAAGGATGCAAAAGCAAGGCTAATATATTTATCCATTGGGCTTGGTCTAATAGGAAATAAAGATATTTCTTCTTATGAGAAGGTAATTTTTTTCAATTTTGTAATTTATATACATCTAAGAGATACCAGTCCTATCTTTATTTGTTTGTGTTAGAAATTAGTTTACACAAATTGAAATTAGAAAGTCGCGAAACTCGGATGAAAGATTTTTGTAAATATTTAAATTTGCGTGTCTTGACCATTATCTTTTCTTTTTAAAAAAATAATTCTTAACATATACCAGCAGCTACGATCGTATTTGATCGTATTTAATTCCTATTTGACTGTTAATGCACATTTCATCAAATGCCAAAATTTCCAATAACCAATTTCATGCAATAATTTCTTTATTGCAGAATGTTAAGTTTACAAATTTAACAGTTGAAGCATAGCTTACCATTGCGCCACACAATATGTCAAAGACTCTAAATGTTTACTTTCCTTAATGCTACATGAGTTATATTATCTTTTAATTCTACAACAAAAAAACTTATAAGTGAAATTATTTATAAATCTATATTATATGTCATCATTGTTTAAAGAGGTTATATATATAACGGATGCACATGTCAAAAGAGAAATGCTGGTGTAATTTGAAACCGTTCTGACCTCATTGTTAATCTGTGTAAGATGCAAAGTAGTCTTTAAGTTTGCTAACTCGACTCAGAATTTCTCGACGAAATTCTTTTGTTCTGTAAAATTTTAGATTACATTGATATTGTTTAGAAACATAGAAGTTAGTATTTTACGATACACGAATACACGATACATATCTTACGGTTCGATACGAGTCAAAGAACGAGAGATACGTATCTTACGGTTCGATACGAGTAGTGAAATCGAAGAATGAGTCACCATGTCCAACGTAAATACCTTGATATGTAAGAAATTTACATCGATATCAATTGACACTTATCAATATATTTAAAATTACGATGGTTTCTTATTTAGATTTTTTTGTTATATACTAATTATTATAATTCTTTTATTATTTTAAAATAGCTTAGCGTATCTTAACGATACGATACACGATACGCGATACGATACAAAATTCACTGATACATCATTCACGATATATTTTACAATTAACTACTATGTTTAGAAATTCCTTCAAACAGACAAAGAACTTCAGTTGTCACACGGATCTGGAGAGTAAGGTCAAATATTGGTGGGACTTGCAATGGAAGCGGATTCTCTGTCGCGCAGCAGTAACGGACGTTCAAGATTCTCTGCGCTGTAGGCTACGGACGGCTCAGATTTGATTCAGGAGAGGTCTGATATTATAAAGTTTAGCTAGATCTAATCTCGATGCAAATCAAAAGCTGAGATTTACCGCGCAGCACAAACACTTAGTGCCGGGCGGTAGAATATCTCATTCCACTTGCAATTTGCAAAGGCTGAGTTAAAAAGTCTGAAATGATCAGCCCCAATTCAATTCTTGTGTCTGTGTCAAGGCATTTATTACTCTTCCTACTAAGTGAGCCCTGTTACACTGACTGGTAGTTGTTTGTTGAATTATTTAGTGCAAGAGACAAAATTAGAAATCTCAAAAAGCGAAGGAAATAATAACATGTTCAACATATCAACCAAAGGGTGTGAAAATAGGAATCTTACAGAACAATTTATCTCTTCTCTTCTCTCCCTCCGTCTCATATTCAATTTCATGCAAATGAGAAAAATTAAGTCGAAACCGGAGGGAACCTACAAAACAGATGAAAATAATCTGATAAAGAACATATTAAATTGTCACAGGAAAAGGCACCAGTGAAAGAATCAAAGGGGAAGAAGTACACACTATCACATGAGGTATCGTTGTCAATCAACTTCTTCCAGCTAAAAAATATAGACTTGTATTTAAAGAATGACAGCACCGATTCTGCCTCACGAGCTCAAGAGATTCCGAGCCAACCCATTGCCTATTTGCCAAGGCAAACTATACCAGTAAAGCAAAAGTAATTATGAAAGAATATATTAGTTTTATAACGAATAAAAGAAGATATATGTATATCAAGCAATAGTATGGACTCATAACAAACCAAGAAAAGAAAGATTCCAATGCTATGTATGCATTGCAAATATTGCTACTTCTAGTTTCAAATTACACAATTAAGTGAGTTGATCAATTCAACATTGCACTGAACAAAGCATCACAATCCTGAGCACTCCAACTGCCCAACATTTCAACAAAAACGAAAAAAAAGAATTAAAATTGAAAGTATTTTCAATGTTTCTAATTTTCTAAACTTATACACGTCAACAAAAAGGGGAGAGAAAAAAAGCCCTCATTTTATCTTCCAGTCCTATTTTATTTCTCACAAAGTCTATCCTCCTAAGAACAGCCAGTTGATCCATCAAATTTAATCAAATAAATTAAAATAAAATTAACCACACCACCAGTAGAAATAACCCTCCATGAAATCAGCAAATAAAAGGATCATGAAGGGGTCCTGAACGACTGGATGAGGAGGGAGAAGGGAGGAGAGCGACCACGACCATGCCAGAGGCATTGCTCCTCCTCAAGCCAAAGCCGGCTGTCGAGTGTGCTTCTTTCCCGAAAGAGAAAATTTGCAAACCCGCCTGTGGTCGGGTATCCAAAAAACCAATCCCGTATGTCCCACATCAGGTCGACAGGCGCACCTTCAACAAATATTGTCTGATTTCCTCGGAAGTTCCACTTCAGCCTCCTCACCTGCTCACCATTCACCAATCAAAAGTTTATTTCATTAGAAAACATTTTTTGTTGGGTACTAACCCGTTTGGATTTGTTATCAGCAAATGCTATTAACAATTCATATTGAGTCTGAGTTTTGTTAGGAGCATTGAGATTTTCTAAAATTAAGATATAATTGAGTTGGTAAAAAAATATGAAATTGGTCCAGAAAGTCACAAACCAAACTATACATAATATATATGATAATTGGATCTTACAAAAATTTCTTTCCCATATCAAAGGACCAGAAATTAAGTATATCAGAAAGGTATGGTCTTGAGAGGAAAAAAAAATGGATCCATACTAAATAAAACATACGTGCTGACAGCAATAATTTGAATTTTGCATGCTTTGGTCAACCAATTCTGGCCACCAAAATCACCTCCAAATGTTTATACCAACAACATTACAGGTAGCAACAATTACAAACCTAAATTGCACTAGGCATGTAATGTCATTTAATCAGCATTGCAGAATTAGTCTAACCTGAACTACCCGCTTGTTGTCGACACTGACCGACAACACCGGGCCATCATCATCGTCATCATCTCCTTTTCCTTTCTTGGAGCAGCTAATCATGATCTCGTGCTCAGCCCCACCGTCTCTAAACCGGGCACGGGTCATGTGGACCACATGCCCCATGACCTGTTCCTTCCTACTCACCATTTTAAACTCTGTTTTTTTAATGGTGCCTTCTAATTTCTTCACGGTTTCTCCACAGGTATCCCCAATCAGCAATGCAAACTCCGAATCAACTACAACAATCACATAAAACCCGCTAATCGGTTCAGGCCCTGACTCGAACTTCGCCCAAGTGTAATCCCAGAAAAGAGAAACTATTGTGTGTTGTCCCGTACCAGAGGCCATGGGGAAGGTACGGGTTCCCTTCTTCTTGCGCAACAAATGGGATGACGTGTCACTGTACGGGACTGTATTGACCGAAATAGAGAGAGACGAGCCTGTGGCGGCGTTGGCACGGGTCCAGGCGACCCGGATCAGGAGCTCCTTACCAGTTGTTAACTTGGAGCGGTACGCACAGGACGTTGAACTCTGGATTGAATGGGAGTTGGAATTTGAAGAGCCATTGGTGGAACCGGAGTTTCCAGTTGACACACTTGCGTGGCCGGAGCACGACACGTCAGCGATTCGTACGGTGTGGTCACTGAAGCAAGAAGCGAAGTCCTTCATTGGAGACGGAAGGAGGAGGATGTTATTTGAGAAGTTAGACTTTTTCGTTTTCCCCACCATTATTGGAGAAAATCGTTTCTGTTGAAGTTGAGATCTGACGATTTTGCGGTTACTGAGCAAAGGTTTCGGCCATGGCTTCTCACATGTGACATGCGCAGTGAGAGAGAGAGAGAGGGGTTTTTGAGGATTTGATTTAGGAACCGGAAAGAGACCAAATTAATGCGGTTAATTCCGTGTTTCCCTTTCATGTTAGAAATCGTGTAGCGAGTTTAACTGGTGATTAGTTTCTCAACTCCTCCTTAGTCATCACATGTTCACGACTCGTAATTAACGCAGAAGATATAAAACCTGTATAATTAACGAAGTGGCGTTATTGGATTAAGTAGTAATTAGGGAGGTATTCAATTCAACAAGGTATAATCAAATAATTAAGAGTTTATTTAAATTCTAATTTATTCCCTAAGCATGTATTTAGGAAAAAAAGCAAAACAATTAAAGGTGGAGCGTGCGTGCGTGCTTGTCAGAAGTGAAGTGAAAGTACTGGACGAGTCCAGTGAGTGTGGTGGGTTAAGTTCCACCAAATTAGATTAATATTTTATATATATATGATCCTCTTGAATCTTTGTTGTATTTATTAATATTATACATGTATTCAGAAAATTATAGTTCTTTTCTTTAGGAGTTGTCGGTTTTCATATACTAAAAATGTCCTTGTTGAAACCCCAATGATTATTATGTAGATAATTTCGTGTATATTGTTTCAAAATATTAAAATTACGCACCTATCTTTCAAATTTGTAATATCATGTATTTAAATGCATGAGGATTCTTCGTTAATTAAATATATTGATAATTTCAGTAACAATATTATTCAAAAAATGTAAAAAAAATAAAAAAAATAAAAAAAAGCATTTCTCAAGTTTTGGAAAAAAACCATAACACGAATATTTTGTCTTATTGGTCGGTGTTGTGAACACCGATCTATTTTATTTTTTATGCTTTTTCATAAATCTTTCTTTTTATTTATAATTTATTTATTATATTTCTAATATTAAAAAAATGGTGATGGTGATAACAAACTGTTTGCGCACCGCAGAAATATATATATATTTGGCAGCAAGTGCATGGCTTTGTGCTTGGGCCGCATTGGCATTGATTGCATTTGCCAGAAAATAAAAATAAAAACCTCACATGCAAAAAGCGTGAAGATGCAATTAATGAGTGAATATACAAAGCCAAAAGCTTCAAAGGAACCGGATCTGATGCTGCGCGGGATGATGTAGCGTAATCTAGATCGTCTGATTTTCACAGATTGCATCAAAATTCGTGTTAAAGTATAAATTCTCCTGATTTTCATCGCTAGCAGTTGATCATGAAGCTGACGGTCGATTCAAACCGTTAATTTGCTGTAACGCGGTACTACGTTACAGCGGATTGAAGTCCAAAACTTCAATGATTATTTGCAAGTCAAAATGTTCTTGCCTTGCTCCCGAATTTACTTTTAAATTAAAAACTACGAACTGCTGTTGCAGATAAAGTCAATGTTATAAAATATGTACTTGTCTGAAGTTGCCAACTGGAGAAATGAAAAATTAACCTAAAATATGTTATAATATACATCTATATAATTTTGTTTATTTTTTGTCCTTTCTTACAACAAATTCTCCCAAGAAATAGAAAGTTAATTGCTTTTCTTCGTAACTACACTAACACTTCCATGTGCTGATGTGCACAGGGGCGGATACTTGCTCTGTCCTGAAAAAAAAAAATTACAAAATAATTTAATGTATTTGTGCGATTTGTCAAATTTTTTTACGAAATAATCATGTATATTTGAAAATCTGTGTTATTTTGCCCTCCTCTGAAAAAAATTTATAAATCTTGCTCTCCCCTAATGAAAATCCTGAATCCGTCCCTGAATGTGCATGCAGTCAGACATGACCCAGAGAGATCGACTCTCATGTCTCTTTTAATTTGGAGTAAAATTGAAACAGGCTATGTACAACGATGCACTTTTTTGGTTCCTTTTGGTTGCTTTTTGAACCAATGGCTATGAAGAGATGATGGTGGAGTTTGAGTATGGCTTTTCTTTTAAGAGATCATTCAAAAATAGACCGAAATTACTACTCTTTGAGTGAGGCGAAGTTAAGTGACCACTGACAACGACCATGCATATGCACGAGCAGCTGGCGCACGCCTAGCACTAGCAAGACCCACTTTTGGTTCTACAATGAATTAGTGTAGTGCTAACGCGTCGGGCGGGCGGGTTTGGGGAACGGGTGGGACGGGGGGCGGGTGAGACGGGTGACGGGTCGACGGGTTGGACGGATTACGACGGGTGAGTTTGGGAAGGGTGACCCAAACCCGTCCTTAGACCCGTCGGGTCAAACGGGCAGGACGGGCGGGCACGGGTTTTTTTTAAATATGAAAATGTGGTATGTTTTGATCCGAAAATTGAAATAACTCCAAAAAAATCTTAAAAAATTCACAAAAAATCTAAAAAAAAATCATATTTAAAATTCAAACGGGTCGGGTCAAACGGGTATGGTTGGATCTCCCTCGAATAAAATTCAATTTTTTTTGAATTTTGACCGTTGGCGGGTCAAATGGGGCGGGCGGGGCGGGGCGGGTTCTGACACGGGTTTAGAACGGGCGGGTTTAAAAGTACGAGTTTCCAAGGACGCCACCCAAACCCGCCCTTAGACCCGCACCCGCGACCCGTCCGGGTTTCAACGGTTTTGGTCAACAGGCGGGTCGAGCGGGTAAAAGGCGCTGGCGGGGCGGGTCGGGCGGGACCCGAACGGGTTTTAGCACTACACTACAATGAATGTACCTATACCTTCATTGTAAAAACGATACCACCTCTTTTCGCTGGAATACTTCATAAAGTGAAGCATCAATTCGATTGTTCATACAATTTCGAGATTAGCATGCACAAATCTCACAGTTGTGTGAATCATTCGATTGCTACTTCACTTTATGAAGTATTTCATCAGATATGAATTCCTTCACAACTTCAAAAAATAATTTCGACACCGGATAGTTTGAGAGTTATACAATCAGTTGCCTACCATTGTAAATGCGGGAGTTGTAAAATATATATTAAACTTCGGCGTAGATGAGCGGGCGCAAAAATTAAATTCTCCATTTTTCTACAGCTTATCTACACAGTTTGTTAGTTAACACACGACGTAGAAAATATAATAGAATTCATCTCTTATATGATTGAAATATAGTGCCTAATTAGTCAGAACTTGGAAAATGATTGAAATGATGTTTTTCTTCAACGCTTTGCTTCATTTCTTTTCCTGTTTCTAGTCGCACTTTTACAAGCCAACATTTTTAATTGCAACTTATAGGATGTCGATACTTAGGCATGCAAATAGCCGACACTCTTGGAAAAGAAAGATACCTTCCATTGAGAATGAAAGTGAGAAGCAACCATCTGTTGAGGGCGTTTCGATTGAGCCTTCAAGAGAGCCATAAAAAAAGGAAGGCTTCCAAGCAACTGGACCCTAACTTTGCTTATGATAGGTATGCATTAAGTGTTACAATTGTTCTTTTTACTTATAATTGTTGTATCTGATTAATTTTGCTAACAAACAAGAAATCAAATATGTACTAGGGCGTCAAAATCAAAGAGGGTTGCCAAGCAACAGGTCTGTCAATTCGATAAGGGCTCATAAGATCGTTTAAGCGGAAATGCTTCCTCTACAGCGCTAAAGACAGTAAATAGACTGATATTAGCGCGTCAGAAGAATAATTTTCCACCCGACATGACCCTCGAACGGATGAAAGCCCGACTTGAGAAGAATCCAGCGGGGAATGACGATGAGGATCATCAAGCAGCAAATCCTATTAGCAACGGGGAGCCTCCGGAAAACCCTCAACCCGACAAGTGCTTAACTTGTTAACAATATACTTGTGTTTTTTACTGTATAAATGCTTGTATGCATATCTGACTTGATGAATAACTATATTAATTGTTCCGTGTTTATGGTAAATGCAACATGTCCTATTATTGATAAGGACAGAATTGAGGAGCATGTGGACGTGGATAATGCAATAGGTCCTTTTAGTCTCTTTTTGTACATATTATTGATAACATGTCCTATTATTTAAGTTCATTTTACACAATTATAACTTAAAATTTATTTTCCCATCCAAACTTTCGAAATATCCAAATCCAAAATTTTGATATTATTCATTGGTTATTCTTCATTGTTTATGAATAATAATTTGTTGTTGTCATTTTGTGATCTGAACTGAGCCTTTAAAGGGAAAAAATAATTGATTGGTTGGGTGCAAGGTTTAATACAAAATTATATATGATGGAGAAAAATATAAACTGTGTCTGAAAATTAAGTTCGTTTTACACTTTATTTATATTTATAGATGGAGACGATGAGGCTTCTGATGAGGAAGAGGAAGATGCTCAAAGGGGGCAGAAGCAGGGAGGATCTGAGGAGGAAGATCAGGAGGGGGGGGGGTCTGAGGAGGAGGAAGATCAGGAGGGAGGATCTGATGGAGAATCTGAGGAGGAAGATCACGAGGAAGGATGTGAGGAGGAAAATCACAATGAGAGATGAGCTGAGAAGAAAGGAGGAGATGAGGAGTCTGAGGGAGAAGATGAGGAGGAGGAAGGCAACTTGCCTCAAGCCAAAAAGCATAAAGGAAGAGAGAGGCAAAAATTGGGGTAAATTTGAAATTCAAAAACCGCCCCAAACTCTACGTCATTAGTGATAGGGCTTTCAAATCAAGCCCGTTTGACACGAAAGTTGTAAGCACCAACGCACAACTTGTCAAGAGAAATGCGAAAGGACCGTACCCCACATATGGTCAGTGGCGGAGCCACTCAAGGGCAAGCCCGGGCAAGTATCAGGGCTCGATTTTCCAAAAACGCAAAAATTTAGTGTATTTTTAATTATTTTTGTAACGAAAAATTAGCTTTTAATGATATTTTAGTGGAGTTTAGTGGATTTGTGCCCGGACTTGATCTCAACCTCAGTGCCTGAGCTTATTGTGCGGGCTTAAAAAACCTCTGGATCCGCCCCTGCATATGGTAAATTCCCCAAGCATACAAATGAGGAAATCTTGCGGGCCTTCTTGGTACTTAATTCTTTTATTCTGGTTTAAGCTTTGATTTGATGAATTAGTATGTTTGAATTGTAACATAGTGTTTGCTGTTTTGATTCTCAAATATGGTAACATGGAACAATGTTTAGAACCACAAGTGTCAAGTAAGAAATTAGCATGTAGAAAGGAACTTTTCGAGTCTTTTGTTATCGTTGGTACTAGATTTATGAAAGAGGGTATTTAATATAGTATTTATGGGAAAATGAAAATGGCATGCTATCAACGATGTGGCCAAAGTTTTTTCAAGTACCGTGAAACCCACTGTTTAAACGAAAAAATGAATATAGTACTATCATATCGCTATTATATCCTCTGATGATCCTCTGTGACAACAACTATAACTACCATAAGTCACATCTCAAGAAAATTATAATATATTTAAAGTTTGATGTAGCAGGATATAACAGTGTTGTAAAAGGCGTTTGATGTGGCCGCTTATGTGCTCGCTCATGCGTAGGCGGAAGATTGGATGAGTTGAAATTAATATGCGTTTATCATATGCGCTGTAGGACTGGACAAAAAACTCGTAACTCGTGAGTTGCTCGAACTCGACTCGAGAAAAATTCGGTTCTAACTCGAGTTGACAGAACTCGAGCTGGCATAACTCGAGCTGAGCCAACTCAGTTGACTCACGAGTTGAGTTCGAGTTGCCCTCAACTCGCTCAGTCCAACTCGTGAGTTGTAATATGTAAATAATTTGTACTTATTTAAACTTAATCTTGTTTTATATTTGAATTATTTGCACTTATTTGCATTTATTTGACAAATATTAGTAGTAAACACATACTTTTTATGCTCTATGTTACAGTTTTCGAGCTGGCTGTCGAGTCACGAGCCAACTCGAGTTGTGACGAGTTGAGCTCGAGTTGGTTCAGAAAACTCGAAATTGTTGTGTGTAATGAGCCGAGCCAACTCGAGTTGTGGCAAGCTCGAGTTCGAGTTGAGTCTGACTCGCTCAAACTCGACTCATATACAGCCCTAATACGCTGAAACCGAATATGATTTCGAGTTAGCCTAGAAATTAGTCTTTACACTTTTTCGATACTGAGGGTGTATACTCCATTAAAAAAGTTCTTGGTCAAAGATTCAAACCAATAGTTGAAGTTAAAATAAAAAAGTGGCGATGCTCAGCTAGTATCTCTCACTCCATATTCATATTCATGATATTAATTATTTGTCAACTGATGGGTAATATTAAAATTACAATTAAAACTTACATAAAGCACTCTTCTTCTTTTTTTATTTAATTATATATCTAATCTAAAATATATATTCAAATACATAATAAAATTATAAAATCAACTACATATAAATTCGCATGTACGGCCGCATGACACATATGCGGTATGCGGTACCCTTCCGCACGCATATTCAAATCCGCATTTACAACACTGGAATTTACTGAAGGGCTACCAACTCTATATTATTTTCCAGTGTTTCATGACCATAGAATATGTCGGCCTTGTAATTTTTGTTTCCTTTTTTTTTTTCTTCTATCTCATTTTGTTACATTGTTCATTTATGTTATTTTTGTTTTCCTTATAGATGAAATATCGATGAGGCAAGCACGTGGATCAGTCACGTTGCTGTGAGGTATTTCATCGCATTGCACACTGTCGGTACTCCAACATACTCACTAAGCTTAGGGATTATGTAGCGAAAAAGGCAGATAGTACTGAACCAAGTAGTTGGAAGCCATTCTTGCATACTTGGTTAAGCACTAAAGACTGGGAAGCATTGTGTGATTACTGGATGGCAGAAGAAGTCCACACAGATGCGAGACAACTGTATGAAGGCTGGTGTTCACATATACCACCGTCATGATTGTTCCAATTGGCATGGTAAGTTTATGGAAAAAAACTGTTCAAGTAGTTCCAAAATATGGGTATTTTTTTATTGAATACTAACTTAAATACTTTGTTTAATATAGGAAAATAACTTAAAAGGAGTACAACTTACACTGAGGTGTTTATTGAAATCCACATGTAGAAAGACAAAAAGGTTTTCTAACAGAAATAACAAGCACAACATGGGTAAGTTGTTTAATTGAATTTTATGGGTTTCTGATTTGGTCGGATACTTTCTGGCATGAGTATCGAGCCTAGAATTAAGAGTTATTGTCATGTGTTTAGTTTGCTAAGTAAGTCCATATATTCACACTTGTACTTGTACTGGTATGTTATTGTTGGTCTGATGTGGCAGTGCTATATATATTAATGATTTGTTATATGGTTTGTTTAGCATTATTGTTGTTCTGATATGGCAATTCTAATGGCCTGTTTAGCATTATTCTACTGCTATACATATATAAATATTGAATTGAGATTAGAGGTGCCCAAAATATTAATGATTTGTTCTATTTTGTAGGAGAATTATTCCAAAATGATGAGTGAAAAATATGGCAACAACCCAACTGAGTGGCCATCTATAGACCCAAAACTATGGTTTCATGCATCAGGTGGTAAAAAGAATGGCCATTTCTATGGTGTGCCTGCACTTATGGATTCTACCAAGTTACCATGTGCACGCTCAAAATGCCCAATCATGGGTAACATTGTATCGAATGGCTCAAATTCAGTAATTTTCTTATATACCTAATTCCTTGCATTATAATTATTTTACTGGTACCTTGAGATAGATATTGGTATTTACTATTGCTATATTAAAATAGTTTAATTCTCATTTTGTAGGTCTGCGCCACCCAAGTTACAGCTTCTTCAGGTGTAGTGGGCCCTAATCGTTTCTATGCTTACAATGATGATGATGATGATGATGATGAGGATGACTCGGATTTCTTTCCGGGCATGGAAAGTGATGCATCACCATCACCAAGCTCTAAATTGGCAATGTTGGCTCAAACAAGCTCTTATATTTGTTGATTTGCAAAACGATGTTGAATTTTTCAAAGCTTTGTCTTTTGAGATATTGTGTAGGTAATTTTCAAGAGGAGTTTTGAGGCTTCAAACGATCTCCGATGGGCATAAAAGTGATCATGTACGGGATAGCCCAGTACCGACTGTAGATATCGTCGTGAGCTTTCCAACGCCACGAAGAACGTTGAAATCTGAGTCACGAGTCAAAAGTTATGGTCGTTTGAAGATGACACTCAAGCATGAAGATCAAGATCAAAATGAAGACATGCTTAGGGTATTTAGATTTTAGTTTATTTAAATTTGAGTACAAAAGAGCAAGGTAATCCAAAAAAAACAAGGTATATCGTTATAACGCTAAACTTGGCGTTATAACGCTACATGTCCAAAATGGTAACTTCTGGCCAAACCTTACATCGAAGTGAGATAGCGTTATAATGCTATATTTGACGTTATAACGCTATATTTGACGTTATAACGCTAAATTGCTGAAATGTTCAAGAAATTGAATCAATAAAATTCCAAAACATCAAGAATATGTCTTAGATATATTTTAAGTTTAGGAATATAAACTTTATTTGATCAAAAACATCATTTGGATTAGTTGCAAAATCATTCACCCAAACTTCCAGAGAGGTTAGCGTTATAACGCTATATTTAGCATTATAACGCCAAGGTAAGTTAAGGTGCTAAAAATTGGCTAAGTACTGAAATTTCTGTAGGAATTTGCTATAGCGTTATAACGCTAACTTTGACGTTATAATGCCAGACAAATCCCAACGGTCAAATGTCTTGTCCTGGCACTAGATAGTGTTATAACGCTATGTTTTGTACATAACTTAGCGTTATAACGCTACCAAAAAATTGGTACCAACGATCATAATTTTTGTCCATATTCAAGATAGCGTTATAACGCTATCTTTTCTATAGAAGATATTGTTATAACGCTATCTTGCGCAGAGTTGCTTTTGGCCAGAATTGAGTCCTATATAAACCTTTCTCCCTCAACAATTAAAAATGCTGATTATTCTATTCATTCAACACCATTTTTACAGCTACCCTTGAGCTCTAAACCTTAGCCAAATCCTTGCTCTTAATCCCAAGTTTAATTAGCTAATTCTAATCTAGGGGTTATAGAGAGTTGTTTGTTTGAGTGATTGTCTTGTTAAATCTTTCATTTAGAAATTGTTAAATTGTGAGTGTGTGTGTGTGTTGTCTTGAGCTCCACCGGAGTGTGTAAGTGAGTTCAAGGAAGTCGGCTCGATTCTCCACCGGTGTGTGTAAGAGAGCCCCAATTCCGAAGTTGTACGCTAAGCAAGCGAGTTCTTGTTTAGTGGAGCGGACCAGGCTTATTACCGCAAGAAGCGGGGGCGCCGGGGACCCGGAGACGTAGGTGAGGCATTCGTGCAAGCCGAACTCCGTCAACACGCGATTGAGCATTTCTTTCCCTTTTCTCTATTTACATTTATCTCAATTCAATTAGTTTAACTTGCTTGAATTATTGTGAATTGAATTGAGTTGTGCTTGAATTGCTTGATTAGAGAATTGATTGAATTGCCTAGTGAATTGCATAAATTGAATTGATTGTCATAGTTTGTGAAATTTGCAATTTAGGTCCCTATTTGGATGAACTGATAGAAATTAATTAAATACCTAGGCCCCTAAGTTCTACAAAGTGGTATCAGAGCAAGTTGAGCTTGCTAATTAATTATTGTTTAGTTGTCAAGCAAAGATCCAATTAAAATGGCAACCAATTTTCAAATTGCTTTACCCCCGGTTTTAGGACCAAAATGCAAATTTTTTAGGTATTGGAAACTTAGAATGACCAATTATTTGAATCTCCTTGATCTATGAGAGTTGGTCACCATTAGATACACACCGGTATATGACCCCAAAACGAACCAATTGACAAATGAGTCGTTACTTAGAAGAAGGCAAAACGACTATACCATAAATGCCATTTTGACATGCGTACATGAGTCGATTGCCCCAATTCTAGGGGAGGCAAACAATGCCTATGACATGTGGCATGCATTGCTTCACAAATATGAAGGCAATGAATTGCTCAAACGATCTAAAGGAGCCGGATTGCAATCGCAATTCGAAAGCTTTAGAATCGATGAAAGTGAGTCCGTTGAGGACATGTACACACGACTCACAATACTAACTAATGACTTGGTTGATATAGGTGATCCAATGGAGCCATTCAAGATCACAACCAATCTCGTTAGGGTGATGCAATGGAGGCCATCGTGGAGGGCATATATGAGCTCGTTGGAAGCCATGAACAATGCTAGAGAAGTCCCATTCACATCCGAAGAGGTGTATTCATTTCTCAAAACCTGTGAGGAAACCCTTCAGCAACTAAGGGGACACGATGATCAAACCAAAACCGTAGCATTTGCGGCCCGAAACGATAGCCATTACCAAGCCTCTACCTCCAACCAAAACTACCATCACCATGCCACAACCTCCACATCCAACCAAGAATCCCAATTTGTCTCACCCTTTCCAGATTTTGGAATAGATGCAAGCAAAGACATCCCCATTCTAACCAAATATCTAGAACAAATGTTCAAAAATGGGGGGGGGGGGGGAGGGGGCATCGAGTGTGGAGATTACCAAGAGGACGACCATCATGCCTTTGTGGCCTTGGTGGATGAAGAGAAGGTTGACTTTGAGGCCATCATCTCCAAGAACAACGTAACCGACCCGGGAGTAATTGAGCTCATCAAGAGGTTTTCTCTCGGACGAGTTGAGGAGATTGATGCAATAAGGGAGGAGCACCGGTTTGAAGAGGTACAACTGTTAGAGGAGGAGCAATCGATGGATGAAGCTAGCACCTCCACCTCTATCGATGAGGCAAAGGTATATCTAGACCCTAAACCCATTGAGGTTAATTTTTGTTTAGGGTTGAAATCCGATAGTGAATTGGATGATTATTGTGATGACACAAGTGAGGTGTCAAATGAGGAGTTATTGAAAATTGAAATTTCTAGACTAAACAAACTCCTCATTGAATCAAACCAAACTGTCATGAGTAAAAATTGTATAATTGGGGGGGGGGGGGGGTTAAACAACAAAATTCTTGAGCTTAAGTCCAAAGCAACCAAACATGAATTTGAAAATAAAGCCTTGAAGTCCACTTGTGCTTTAGGCAAAAATAGGTTGGATTTGAGCAAATTTTTTTAGGGACAAAAACCCCATGATAAAAAGGGTTTGGGATTTGAAAAGGGTTCATCTTCTTAATTACCATCCAACGAACCCAAAGAACCTAAAAATGAGAGAAAATACAAGGGTAAAAATGCAAACGTCCCAAAGAAGGGCAACGTAATCATGCATTTAGGTACCGGTTCAACAATGGAAGCCACACCAAACCAAACCGGTAGTTAGGTATTTTAACCCTTCATGGTCTAACAATGCATATTTTAGGGGATCAAACGGTTGAGCATATGAACCAAAGCGCCATACAATTGCTCAATATGGCGGGAGACACAATAAAAAACCAAAAATTGTGTCTCAACCAAAGCTTGTGCCTAAACCAAACTTTGATTTTGTGAACCAATCGAACAACAAGGCACAACAATTGAGAAACGATTCCCGCACTAGGTTTGTGAAGGCAAACGTGTTAAATGCAAATGGTAATCCTCCAACTAGTGCCATATGCAACTATTGTTGCAAGCATGGGCATATTTCGTTGGAGTGCACTCTTAGGAAGGAAAGCAACCAACCGAAGGTTGCTTGGGTGCCTAAAGGGCAAATTTAGGAAATTCGTGAATATAACCCCCCAATGCTAATTGCCATACATTTAGGGGGAGCAAAATTTTGTGTGAATTGTGCCTTAAATAACTCAAAAAAAGTCATATAATTGTTAGCCCTAATAAAAATACACTTCCGCAAAACTTTTAGAAATTCTCATTTAGGGTTGAATAATTGATGATTATGAAATGCACAAATTGATGGGTAGCTTTGCTGCTAAATTGTAATTGTGCATCAAATTGAGGGAGAATTATCAAATTGAGGGGGAGCTATGTTTTCAATTAAAAATCTTAAAAATGCACCTTTTGTTTGATTTCCAAAAAAGGGGAGAAATCATATGTGCCATATTGAGATTAAAAAAAATTATTTAGGCACATATGTTTGTTGTTTTGCAAATCAACAAAAGGGAGAGATTGTTGGCTCAAACAAGCTCTTATATTTGTAGATTTGCAAAACGATGTTGAATTTTACAAATCTTTCTCTATTGAGATATTGTGTAGGTAATTTTCAATAGGAGTTTTGAGGCTTCAAACCATCTCCGATGGGAATAAAAGTGATCATGTACACGCTAGCTCGGTACCGACTGTAGATATCGTCGTGAGCTTTCCAACGCCACGAAGAATGCTGAAATCGGAGTCACGAGTCAAAAGTTATGGTCGTTTGAAGATGAAGACACTCAAGCATGAAGATCAAGATCAAAATTAAGACATGCTTAGGGTATTTAGATTTTAGTTTATTTAAATTTTGGTACAAAAGAGCAAGAAAATCCAAAACAAATAGAATATAGCGTTATAACGCTAAACTTGGCGTTATAACGCTACATGTCCAAAATGGTAACTTCTGGCCAAACCTTACATCGAACTGAGATAGCGTTATAACGCTATATTTGGCGTTATAATGCTAAATTGCTAAAATGTTCAAACTGAATTTTAAAATAGAAATTGAATCAATAAAATTCCAAAACATCAAGAATATATCTTAGATATATTTTAAGTTTAGGAATATAAACTTTATTTGATCAAAAACATCATTTGGATTAGTTGCAAAATCATTCACCCAAACTTCCAGAGAGGTTAGCGTTATAACGCCAAGGTAAGTTAAGGTGCCAAAAACTGGCTAAGTACTGAAATTTCTGTAGGAATTTGCTATAGCGTTATAACGCTAACTTTGGCGTTATAACGCCAGACAAATCCCAACGGTCAAATTTCTTGTCCTGGCACTAGATAGCGTTATAACGCTATGTTTTGTACATAACTTAGGGTTATAACGCTACTAGAAAATTGGTATCAACGGTCATAATTTTTGTCCATATTCAAGATAGCGTTATAACACTATCTTTTCTATAGGAGATATCGTTATAACGCTATCTTGCGCAGAGTTGCTTTTGGCCAAAATTGAGCCCTATATAAACCTTTCTCCTCAACAATTAGAAATGCTGATTATTCTATTCATTCAACACCATTTTTACAGCTACCCTTGAGCTCTAAACCTTAGCCAAATTCTTGCTCTTAATCCCAAGTTTAATTAGCTAAATCTAATATAGGGATTATAGAGAGTTGTTTGTTTGAGTGATTGTCTTGTTAAATCTTTCATTTAGAAATTGTTAAATTGTGAGTGTGTGTGTGTGTGTGTGTTGCCTTGAGCTCCACCGGAGTGTGTAAGTGAGTTCAAGGAAGTCGGCTCGATTCTCCACCGGTGTGTGTAAGAGAGATAAGAGTCCGGCGTCGGGTTAGGGTTGGCGGCTCCACCGGTGTGTGTAAGAGAGCCCCAATTCCGAAGTTGTACGCTAAGCAAGCGAGTTTTTGTTTAGTGGAGCGGACCAGGCTTATTACCGCAAGAAGCGGGGGCGCCGGGGACCCAGAGACGTAGGCGAGGCATTCGTGCAAGTCGAACTCCGTCAACACGCGATTGAGCATTTCTTTTCCTTTTCTCTATTTACATTTATCTCAATTCAATTAGTTTAACTTGCTTGAATTGTTTGTGAATTGAATTGAGTTGTGCTTGAATTGCTTGATTAGAGAATTGATTGAATTGCCTAGTGAATTGCATAAATTGAATTGATTGTCATAGTTTGTGAAATTTGCAATTTAGGTCCCTATTTGGGTGAACCGATAGAAATTAATTAAATACCTAGGCCCCTAGGTTCTGTAGGGAAGTCGAAACAAATTTGGTGAACATGATTATGATGAGGATTCATTTGATGATGATGCCCCAACAAGTGATGTTGATAATGATTTCATGTCATTTGATTAACAGGTAAGTTGTTTGGGTTTTATTTGGGGAAATCTGGCATGTTGTCAAGAAATTATGTTATGAATGATTGAATGAATGTTGTGAAGAACAGTTTGGGAAGCTTTGGAATGTTTGTATGGATCTTGGTTTGTTTGTATGAATATTGGTATATCGAAAGAATCATGCAATTTGAAAGCTGCTTTTTTTTGTTCATTTGTTACCAGTAGCATCCGTTATAGAAATGAAGAGTAATAGTTGTAACTATCCTCACAGATGCAAAAAAAAAATATCATCACTAAACGAGATGCAAAAAATGTAATAAGAAGATTTCATCTGTTAATTAGATGCAAATAAAAGAATTCTCAACACATTAACAGATGCAATAAGTTACATTATCATCACGATAATAGATGCTAATGTCAATAATTGCACCAGCAAATATGAATCAAAAGAAAAAAAATCTGGTACCATAAAAACACATTTGGTTTAAGAAAGCAGATGCTAATAAAGGCATTAGCATCTGTAATAAGTTATATTAGCATCGATCTACTAGATGCTAATATCTATAATTGCATCAGCAGTGATGAATCAAAAGTAAAAATGTGATACCCTAAAAACACATTTGGATCTAGCACGTAGATGCTAATGGAGATATTTGCATTTGTAGTATTTACACAACAGTGTAGTATTTGCATCATCCAAGCTGATACAAAAGGTAATGGGTCGTGCATATGTCTAAATAGATGCAAATAAAACATTGATGCAAATGCTGACCCGAATGCAATTGCGTATTCGCCGCTAGAGTATTTGCGTCCATGTCTTTGCATCAATTTCCTGATGCTAAAGCCTTTTAACATCTACCACCAGATGTAAAAAATGTTAATTGCATCTATCTCCGTAGATGCAAATAGTGTATTTTTCTGTAGTGAAATGATTTACAGAGCCACTAATTAGTACTAATTGCAGGGAATACCTAATGCCTTGACATTTCCAGGGTCAAACAAAAAAATTACTATATAGTTTATTACAATTATGTAATCAACAAACCTATGATAGGTAATCAAACAAAAAGAATACTGTAAAACTTCCAAAAAGATAACAAAAAAGTTCTTCAATGGAATCACACAGTACACCATCTGGAAATTACATGTTCATCTATGCCATCATTCTTTTGGATTCTGTACTTTGATTGGAATCGTAATTAGACTCTGGTACCATATCATGATTCGCGGCGCCCCCCAACTGGATTACAGGCAAATTATTCCGGCTCTTATACCACCACCAGTAACCACCATATGCTGCCAAACTGGCGAATACCAGTGTAAGAATCACCACCACTGCTATTACGGCCCGGTCCCTCTGCTTATCATCGTGTTTAGTTCCTTGTACAACAGGGCCCTCATCATTCGACCTGACTTTGAAGTACCCCGTATAGGCAGATCCTGATTTCTCGACCGTTTGTATTGGATAGTCCATGATGTAACAATTTTTGGCTGTGTCAGAATATAGTGCCCCCCAGCATACGCAGCTATTCTCGCATGTTTTCTCGCACTCTTGTAAAGACTTCACTGCTACCGTCTCCATAATGTCTGTGTATTCTACCGTGACACCACTTTGTCTCACGACAGAGAAACCATTATTCTGACCGCCGCAGAAGTCACCAGAATCTGTCTGTAGGCACCCATCTGTGCCATTGACCAGACATGAGCACTGGTAAGGAGAACCAGGTACGCAGATCCCATATGCACCGCATGTGCTGGGAAGCCCGCACGGTTCTGTCTGAGCCGTGTAAACCAAAACCCATGTGTCACTATCCCAATAGTAAGCATACAAATTGCCATCAGACTGTAATATCAATTTGTGAAAACCCAGATATCCACGCTCAAATGAGTTGAAAGGAATTCGATCGACAAGATTTCCATCCCTAATATAATAAATACCCAAGAAACCGAGCGGGTCAACTTGGGCATAGATATGCTTCAGAGCGTATGCTTCGAGGGCAGTGTGTTTCCAATAATTCAGCTCCTGGCCTCCAAATTCCATGAACAAGGCGAGATATGCTATACCAATACGCAGTGTGTACCGTTTGTCGGCTGTGACCAATGTAGAAGTGGTTGCAGATGAGAATATCTGTCCTTGTACAAGTGTGTCAAATGGATAATCAAAGCTCTGCCAGATAGAAGAATTATCTCCACCGGTAGAAACGAGTATTTGGAGATTTGAATTATTGGTGAGGGCTAGGTAGTCGCCCCCAACCGATTTGGAGGACCAGACTGCACCAGCCTGGACTGTTTCATCTGTCAGTACAAGATTGCCGTCGAAAGAGAACGTAGTGGAGTTTCCCCAGTTTGGCAAATTGAACGGGTTCGCACGCCATACTTGCTGGTTAGACGGTAGGTGAACTACAGCTAAATCGAGCTTTGTCGAACCGATATGCGAGAATCCAAATGCAAAGGTGCCTGTGATATCGGTAAGAAGGGGTTCGAATGGAGCATCGCTGCTCGATGGTGTTGCGTTGAAACCCTTTATGATCCTCATTGGTATACTCGAATTTGCAGCTGTACACCCCGTTAACAATGCTAATATGCAACGTACAAAGAAGCTTGTTGATCTCATTGAATGAATTGACAAGCCAAGTCTGTATGTGTGTAGATAGTAGAGAGAGATTAAGAGGAGAGGATGAGGGAGGAGAGGGAGGAGAGGGAATTGATCAGAGTCATCGATGAGGGATCTAGAGAGAAGTATAACGTGGTAACTTGTTATGAAATTAAGGATAAAGGAAAGTCAAAGCTTGAGGTTTATTGGAAATTAGCTAAAATTAATCTTGTTTACTCTTAATTAGATGTTTTTTAGTGGACTAGTAGTGGTGGTATACTGGTATAGCAGTCATAGACTAGTATCCATGCATGGCCTTTATGATTCCTAAATAATGGCTCTTTTTTTGAAAATAAAAGAAAATGCAGATAGTAAGGACCCCATGAGAATTTTGTTCTTTGCAATAAACTACGCTTAGTTTTGTCTTCTTTTTTTTCTCTCTTGATTTGGCTAAATAGTGTTGTCGACAAATATATAACAGAAACATACTTCCTTGATTTGGCTAATAACATTTCATTGATTAGAACTGCACTAGAGGTAGGCCAAATTCTACTTGTACATTATTTACTAAATAATAAAAACAAGGTTATTTACATATTTCGAGTTTATGTACAAAAATAAATACTCGTATCAAGTTCTAAATAGCGGCGATATATCGAAAATAGCAAAAATTTTAGCATGAACGCACGATATATTCAAAACACTACAATCTAGCGGTCTTTGGCGATATACCGGTAAATAGCAGTGATAAATCGTATAGCGGAAAAGGCGATGATATATCGGTCCAGAAAGCAAAATTATGCCATATAGTTTTAACTTATTTGGTAAAGTTCTTGATGGAACTTTTTTTTTAATGATTTTGTTATAAAAAATTCACAAATTTTGTTTATAATTGAGTTGTGAAATTTTGAGCCTATTCATGATCATAATTTGAATCTGCCACAACTCTCTCTCCTTTTCTCTCTTCTTTTTTTGAAGAACTAACAAATGTCTTTCTCACTCTCTCTCTTATTGAAGCAATTGCTCAATCTAATCACGTCTTACTAACTACATGATTTAATTTTATTTTATGTTTGAAATGTGAAGTTTGAACTAATTACGACACTATACTTATTTCTTCAATATGCTTAGTAAATTTATATTAGTAATTTTAGTGATAGGTTTGACATTTTTGCTTTAAAATGATATATTAGTAGAAATTGGGGTAATGTGGTTTATCAACTGCTATATCGTCGCTATACCGCTAAACGTAAATGACTTTCGCATCGCTATGAACCGCTAAATGCTATTTAAAACCTTGACTCTTATATATAATACAATAAAGAACAAAAGAAAGAAAAAAAAACAGAGATAGAGGTCTATTAGCAAATAAAATAGTGTACAGTGGACGGTTATTCTTTAGCAATATTGTTCATTGTTCATTCATAGCATAATTATATATCTACTTGTAAGTTATTTGTCTATTTAATGTATTTTGATTGCATTGTAATTTTGAGCTGCTGATCCGTTGCCAAATAATGGCCAACACGACGTGATGAGCAGCAACTTTGGAATCACTTTCAATTTCCATTTTAAGATAAAAAAATATTATGTGCGATTTTTTTTAAATTTCGGAAACTTTTTGTAACATCAAATAGCCTTCTCAAATTTTGTGAGTAACTATATAATAATTTAATAATTAGGATATACAAAATATATTGAAAAGTTGATGGATAGGTATAAAAAACTTCAAATTTAAATGATGTAAGTAAGATATACAAATTACTAGGAAAAACCTTTTACCTTGAGAAAGGTAAAAAGTTCTTTTTATTCTTTTCATGTAGCACATGTTGGCTCATTTCTTTGAGTTTGTTGATTTGCAAAACTATTTGAATTTTTTCATTTCTTATATTGTGAGAATGTTTGTAGGGTATTTGAGCAAAAGGCACAAAAAACACAAGAGATGATCAATGATGACCTAAGAGCAAGATTAGAAGATCAAGATCAAGATCAAGATCAAGATCAAGATCAAGATCAAGATCAAGATCAAGATCAAGACTTGCTTAGATTAATTAGATTCTAGTCTATTTAAATTTGGAAATAAAAAGAGTAAGAAAATCCACACCAAACAGTACAAAGCGTTATAACGCTAAATTCAGCGTTATAATGCTACATGTCCAAAATGGTAAAATCTGGCCAAGTATTAAAATCGATCTAACCTAGCGTCATAACGCTATAAAAACCGCTATAACGCCATAATGGTGCAATGTTCAAAATGAATTTCAAAATAAAAATTGAACAAAATAAATTTCAAAATATCAAGAATATGTCTTAAACATTATTTAAGTTGATGACTATAAGCTTTATTTGATCAAAAACATCATTTGAATTAGTAGCAAAATAATCAAAACCAAAATCCAGAGAACTTGGCGTTATAATGCCAGAGTGAGTTTGAGCCAAAATTTGGCTAAGTACAGGAATTTTCTGTGTGATTTTGGGATAGCGTTATAACATAAAAAATAGCGTTATAACGCTAGATAAAATTTCCAACGATCAAAATTGTGGTCCTGGCCTGACTTAGCATCATAACGCTATGATTAACACATGAAATAACGTTATAACGCTATGTAAAAATTGTACGATCAACATCCAACAGTCACATTATTTGTTGTCACCCAAGATAGCGTTATAACACTATGAATTACACATGAAATAACATTATAACGCTATGTTTCGCAGAAATGCTTTTGGCCCGGATTGAACCCTATATATAAACATTTCTTCTCCAACAATTGTTTTTGTTGAACTATTCTATTCATTCAACACTATTACCAGCAACCTTAAGCTCAATACTTATAGCCAAATCCTTACTCTTAATCTCAAGTTTAATTAGCTAAATCTAATCTAGGAATTATATAGAGTTAGTTTGTTTGAGCGATTGTCTTTCTTAATCTTCTAATTAGCCAATTGTCTATTTAATTATGAGTGCGTGTAAGTGAGCTTAAGATAGTCGGCTTGATTCTCCACCGGCGTGTGTAAGCAAGATAGAGTCTGGCGACGTGTTAGGGTAGGCGGTTCCACCGGTGTGTGTAAGAGAGCCCCAATTCCGAAGTTGTACATTGAACAAGCAAGTTTTTGTTTAGTAGTGCGGACCGAACTTGTTATTACAAGAAGCGGGGCGCCAGGGATTCGGAGACGTAGGCGTGGCCGTTGTGCAAGCCGAACTCCGTCAACACTTGATTGAGCCACCCTCTTCCCTTTCTCTCTATTTCAATTCATTAGTGTTAATTGTCTTGTGAAATTGTGAATTGTGAATTGAATGCTTGAATTGCTTAATTAGAGAATTGATAGAATTGCTTGTTGAATTGCTTTGATTGAATTGTGTAGTATTAGTTAAATTGATTGTGTTGGTCAATTGAGTAATTGCAATTAGAAATTGAGTTTGTGTGAAATTTTCAATTAGGACCTTATAATTGTCATTAAGCCGAAATTTGGTCTTAACATAGGCCGCCTAGGTTTACAGCACCAACAAGGCATCATGTCTTGATGTGTTTTTTTTGTCTTCTATTAATTTTTTTGGGATTTAGTTGACATGATGTGATGAAATTAGTTAATGTATTCTACTTTCATGATTTACATATAAGCAGTATAAATTTATGTACGACTAATTATTCATCAATTAGTTTAACTATTATAATTCAAAGTTGTAAGTTAATAGATTACTGCTCTTATGAAAATTTCTTATTAGTGGTATAAAAAGATAATGTTATTGTAGCTCGAAAAGTGTTACATTAAGTTAGAATTTTAAAAACCAAGGAGCGTTTTTTCTAGGAGAGTGGATTAAATCATTACTGAATAATGAATATTTTTCAGAGAAATCATTTAATTTCCAATATTCTGTCATTCGCTACTTTCTTTTCTATTTTGTCTTATTTCTTTTTTGATATTTCTTTCTTTCTATTTCAACTGTATCTTAATTCTTCTTTTTTTCATTTTTTTTTATCTTTCATTCTTTTTCCTACTTTCTCTTCAACAAGAGATTGTTAGAAACGACGAAAAAAAAAACTGTCAAAAACAAAAATAATGTTTAAAGTGACGACGGATTTGAGAACGAGAAAGTGATGACAGATCTGAGGACGAAAACAAAAGACTACGAATGACCTTGAAACTGCCTCTAACTTTCTTCGTTTTCATCATGATTGTTATCTTTTTCAACAAATATGAAGGTCCAAGCATATAGAGGTACACTACCACTTCATAAGAGAAAATGTCCTACAAGGTGAGATCGAGATGAAGCTCACACCAACAGAAGAACAAGTTGCTGACATCTTGACAAAGGGACTTATTGCCAGCAAGTTCGAAGAGATGTGAGGGCAACTCGGAGTGGCCAGCAAGTCAATGCTTCAAGGAATGTCAGCGTTGAGGGGAGTGTTGGAGATCAACACTGAAGGTCCAGCCCAAAATTCACTTTGGAGAATTGAAGCAACTTGAATTTTCTAGAGAAATCAAGGTATATGGTGAATTTTCTAAAGAAGAGAAATTGCTAGAAAGTTGCTAGAAGATACTTGAAAAAAATATCTAATATTTTAGATGTATCCCTTAGGAAAATATCTAATCTCTAGATGTACCATTTGAATAGTATAAATAGAGATACATACCTTTTACATAGGAATCAAACAAAGCAATCAAATACAATACATTTGTAAGAGAGCTTATAAGAGAGAGCTAACAGTAGTTAGTAAGTTAGAAAATATTAAGAATTTAGATGTTAATATTTTGGAGGTACAAAATATTTGAGTAGTAGAGATTATAAAAATATATTTTGAGAGAATAATAAAATAGTTTGTATAGTTTAGTGTTTTCATACTCACGGTTTTTACCATGAGACTGAATGTGACAGTATAGCTTTTGCTATTTTAAACCTTCTGTTTCGTTATAGTATCAACTGAGTATCAATTTTTGTAAAGAGATATGTTGGGTAAACACCCGAACCTGTCCTGACACGTGGTACTGGTACATGAACCTGGATATTTCTCGTGGGGAGGGAATTAGAGGGCCATTGAATCTGTAGCAATACAATGAAACCCTGATGGAGCAAGAGCTTTTCTGGCTGCAAAATCAACGCTGAGATAGGCGCAATCGGGTAATCTTGACGATAAGTACTATTGGCGAAAGCGAAATTAGGTGGGCTTTTGTGGATTTTCCAGAGAAACCTACATGGGTTAGACTCAAATAGATACATCATAAATAGATACATCATATATTGGCCTATTAATGATCAATCGTTTAATTATTTTTCGTTTCGTTTCGTGACAGATGAAACAATTACGATAAAAAAAAATTCTTTCGTTTAAATAACGAAACGATCAATGAAAATATATTGTTTCATGATCGTATGTTTCGTAGTTTCGTTTGTGACTGTGTATTATTAGAATTATTTTGATTTCAGAGAAAAATGTTATCCTGAGAGAAGGTGATGAGAGATGTGATGAAAGATTGTTCGGATGAGGAGATGAATGATTTGATTCTGATGTATGATTAGAATCGTTCATCACCAGTTCCTGATTTGCTTTAGTGTGATGAGAGAGGAGATGGATGAAGAATGAGGAGAATGAGTTTCATAATTCTGTTTCGTTCCGATCGTTTTTTTTAACGAAACAATTTTTTTTAATTGTTCATTAAACAAAACGGTTAACGAAACTACTTCTTTCGTGATCGTTACATACATTAGACACGTCTAATCATATATATATATATAGAAAGAGAAATGCTAGGTTTAGTAGGCTTCATCCTTCTATTGTCAAATTATTCCTAAAGTGGAATTGTGATGCAATCCATTCGTTAAATTATTCCTCAAGTTGGTTAATGGGATGCAAGATTGCTGTCAAGAGAGATCTTAGGATGAAATCAAATCTAGCACCAGCATAAACAAACAATTGAAGCTGCGTGCTTTTCAACGCTGCATAGGACACAATCAAGAGGTTGGGTTAGACAATAACAGTTTAATTGTTTGATAGCAGTTGACCAGTAAAATATGTATATTGTTGGATCATGCCACTAACTTTTTTTTAAATTTATTTCACTAAAACAGCCTAATTTATGTACATTAATTGCAGGTAGG
This sequence comes from Eleocharis quinqueflora, assembly GCA_964058865.1. Taxonomy (NCBI): domain Eukaryota; kingdom Viridiplantae; phylum Streptophyta; class Magnoliopsida; order Poales; family Cyperaceae; genus Eleocharis; species Eleocharis quinqueflora. The sequence goes on along the minus strand of CAXKVX010000244.1, from coordinate 45,080 downwards.
AGAAATTTTATGATAAGGATCAGTTTGTTAATCTAATAATTTAATCTGTAGCTTTCAAGCACCGTGCACCGCAGTCTAATCTGGCAAATCTCCTTTAGTTTAATTTTCTCCTCTTGTATAAATACAAAATAAAGTTTTGACTCTGCAATCAACTATAATTTATTAGTAGCCAAGATAAGCTCATCTGATAATATTAATATGATAGTGGAGATGATTTTATTTCAGCAAACCTTTACTCATGTTAATCAACATTAGTTGGATCTTGGATGTTAAATAAAAGATGCTGACACGTTTGATTCCAACAACAGCATATTTAGAGAGAAAAAGAAAAACAATCAATAGAAATACATAATAGATATTGGCCGGTATATACGGACTCGAATCTGCTGTATCGCAGTAGCGCGCTACAACAGATGGACGGTCCGAATCGACCGTCAGCGATAAAAATCAGAGAGCCTTTATATTTTGACACGAATCTTGAACAATCTCAGTGAAAATCAGACGGTTCAGATACTACGCTACACCATCCCGACAGCACCAGATCTGGTTCCGGTATATACAGATTCCAGGCCTTTCTAAGGGAAAGCGGCTGTTTGTGAAAAATTCAACAATATGTATTTTTAAAATCAGAAGTCTGAAATTTCTCCAGGGAGTTGACCAAAGCATATCTCATGATAAAAAGACACTTTAGCTTAGTGCAAATTAAAAGAGTTATAGAAACATTTGGGCACCAGCCTATTCCTTTTTGTCCTAAACCAAAATAATTAGAAAATTACGATGCTTATTAAATTATAACGAGGTGCAAACTTTGAAATGACTAAGCGTGAACTAAATAGTTATAGTAACTTTTAGCATCAATGTCTTTATTATTATTATTATTATTATTATTATTATTATTATAACAATAATAATTATCATTATTAATATTATGGGCAAGACTATTATACTTTGCAAATCACCTGCTTTGTGATTGTGAATCGTTGGATTTCTTATTAAAATTATTTTTATTGCATAGGGTCCAAATTCAACGATCCAAAATCACAAAGCACGTGATTTGCAAAGTACAATAGCCTTGCTCTATTATTATTATTATTTTTTTTTTATTTTTTTTTTCCTTGGCACATAATTGGCCCCTTTGGAGACGATTAATGAAGTCGTATTTGTCCTCAAATCCTATTCTGAAAAAATGTTAATTTAACTATTGTATATATTCGACTTTCTACTGATAAAGAACGAGTCGAAAACAACGAAACCTAAAAACCCAAAAGAGCAACAACAAAGAGAAAATCCTAGACGGGAGGTCCCGCCACCGGCCTCTCCCGCTTTCCCTCTTCCCTCTTCTCTTCTCCCCTTTTCCTCTACCCCCTCTCTGTCTGCTATCGTTCGAGAGAGAATTGTTGGAAAGAGCTAGAAGAGGAAAATCACACTGCGGGTTCTCTCCTCTCAAAAGTCCCTACCGTGAAGAAACGTGAGGTGAAAAACCACACTGCGGGTTCTCCTAATAGCCGCCTATCATTCCGACTTAGTTCTCCTTCCATCCTCTTTCCCTCCCCCTTCACCTTTCATGTTAGCTCTAGCTCATGAACTTTCTCCTCAATGGTGAGTAACGACACCGGTTCTGTGTAGAAAAAAATCGTGTAAGCATGGTGCAGATGCGACCTTGAGGTGAAAGTGGAACCCTAACTCTAGTCAGAGGAGATCTGCCAAATGCAGTGTAAACGTGTGTGATCCCGATATATAGGATCCAATTGAGATCTGCGACCTACAACACCCAAAGAAGCTCCTCAAAATCTAGCGGGTTCACGTGGCGATGCGAGCTTTTTACAAGCACAAATGAATGAGATGTTTCGGCAAAGTGAACCGGAGATTCGATGTGTGCCGATACTCATCCACAAGAGGACACGTAACTGAATGCATGTATATTGTAATTGATTTTGTGTGTCAATAATAGAATTTGAGGGCATGACTCTCATCTTTGAACAAAAATGATACTATAAGGCCACCTACAATGTGCGATGGACGTGAGGTGTGCTCAAGATAGGTACGTCGCGACGAACGGTACATGTATATCTTGGGACTCCGGTGTTGATTGAGAAGCACGAGTGTTCATTTTTTCAAATTGAAGGATATTTTAACTTCGTGTTGTTTGCTTGTAATTCTTTTTTCTTTCTTTTTTATTCCATCTTTCTTTTGAAAAAAAAATTCCTGCTTATGAATAAGATAGGACTTTTGATAAATAGAAAAAAATTCAACCCACAAGGACGTTCCCCAAATAAAAGAAGCCTCTAGAATTGCTTTGATTATAATTTCGTTGTTTGTAGCCATTTGTATAGTAGACTGCATTGTCTGAAGTATTGAAATCAGAGCCCTGAGTTGAAGAATTGAGTACATGTGAAACCCCTTTCTTCAATGTCTGTAATTGAAGCTTCGATTCAAGAACATTGGCCATCGACTGAGAGGAATGAATCTGATTGAGTACAGTCCATAATGGATGTGATGTTTCACATCTCATGATTTGAGAAATAATAGGAGAGGAAATAGAGCTGAAGATTCATGCGTGAATTAACTGATCTTGTTGATGCCATAACTCATATTCAGGATTGACGATCTGAGCTTTTGTAGCATCTGTCGTGGTTTTAGTTGGAGGAGATTTTGAGCCATCAAGAAACAATACGAGACCATGGCCTCGAAGAACAGAAAGAATCTGCGACTTCCACAGCAGGAAGTTCTCATGAGTGAGTTGTGTATGAATCTGATGAGAGAAAGAGACAGGAGAAGAAATAGAAATCACCATTGGCGTTTCTTGAAACAATCGTGAGCTATGTTGCTCTGATACCATAAACAAATTTATAAAGACGAAAGAAGATGAGAATATAATGATTCTTTCATTTTCTTTGTCTTTGATTTACAGATACAAGCAGTATTTATAATACTCTGTAATTGAGTATAACAAACTATCAGCCTCATTTAATGCTCTAACAGTGTTTCTAATTAAACAATCCTAACTAACTGAAGTGAGTTGTTGCAGCTGTGGCTTATCTTCAGTTGGTGTTGAAATGGATACATCCATTTGAGAGTTTTTAGTCTCTTTATCCTACTTAATTAAATTATGTTCTTTAATATGTATATTTATAATATAGAATAATTAGATTTAATTATTTTGTGCGTGTATTTTCATGATTTCGAACATTTTAACAAAGTATTCCAATTTGATATGAAATCAGCTAAAATAATGACTATGATTTCGCATTCGAGGATCTTCATCTGCATAATAATGACTATTTTTTAATAGCCAAACAAAAAAAAATTCCTACGTTACTGCGAACGGAGCAGGAAAGAAAAATCTCAATATGATCATTAATTATACTAATATGGTTAGATCCAAAATAATCATAATATTATCAGTCAATTCATTATCCGGAATTTAGAACTCCATTCAAGATTTCATTATTGCTTAGGAAAAAAAGTATCTGCACAATATAACTCAGAGAAGGCCTATCTCACATCAGATCTGGAGGGTATACTATTTCTTCTGTCACATTTATAATCAAGAATTTTAACAATCATGTAGTCATTGATCTGAGATCCTTAAACGGTCTTGGAGTTATTTCTTGACTTGAACCCGACAACTGGTGCCGCAACAACCGGCTTCGTCTCTGGTCCCAGTACCAGTATCCCCCATAGATAGCCAAACCGGCGAAAACAAGCGTGAAGATCACCACCAGTGCTGTTGCTCCTCTGTGTTCATCCCCACCGCCATCGCCACCATTCTTCCTAACTTTGAAGTACCCTTGATGAGTATCTCCCGAAGCCTCAACGGTCTGAATTGGATAATCCATCATGTAACAAATGTTCTTTCTTTTGGCAAATAATGCCCCCCAACAAGTACAATTGCGCTCGCACATGCTCTCACATTCTTCCAATGACTCCACCTTTGCCGAAAGCATGAGCTCAGTATACTCCACAGTGACTCCACTTTTTCTTATAACAGAGAAATCACTATACTCCTTGCTACAGAAGTCGCCAAAGTCTGATTGGAGGCAACCATCGGTTCCGTTTACCATACAAAAACACGACGGTTTTCCAGGTAAACATAATCCGTAGGCTCCACAAATGTCGGGCAGCCCGCAATTCTCTGTGACAGCTGTGTAAACCAGATCCCACTTGTTATTATCCCAGAAGTATGCATGTAAATTACCATCACTCTGTAGTGTCACGCGGTGAAATCCAAGATAGCCACGGTCAAATGAGTCGAATGGGAGTAGCTCGGCCTTTGATCCGTCACTGTTATAGAATCCAAAGAAACCGAGAGGTTGCACTAACCCATACATTGTTGGTCCTGTGGCCCCAAACGGACTGTGCCTCCAATAATTGATCTCATGTCTTCCACCAAATTCCATGTATAAGGCAACATGTGTCCCCACCATCCGCAAGGTGTACCGTCTGTCTGGAGTCGTGAGTGAAATTGATGATGTGAAATTCTGACCTTGAACAAGTGTGTCGGAAGGGTGATCGAAACTTTGCCAAACAGTCGAGTTGTCATCAGAAGACGATCCAATTAGGAGGTTCGACGTGTTGCGAAGGACCAGAAAGTCGCCGCCTGTTGAGTTAGAGGACCACAACACACCTTCATGGATGCTTTTGTCAGTTAGCACCAAATTTCCATCGAAGGATAAAGTCGTTGATCGGTCCCAATTTGCTAGGTTGGATGGTATTGCACGCCAGACCGGCATGGAGGAAGGGAGGTGGACCACCGCAAGGTCGAGCTTTGTGGGACCCACACGCATGAACCCAAAAGCAAAGATTCCTGTCGGATCGGCAAGAAGGCACTCAAACTCAGAGTTGACCTGGCCTGGGGTGGCACTGAAGCCTTTGCGAAGCTCTCTGGTCTCGCTCGATGCACCGGCAACTGTGTGAATGACTGCCTGTAGTATTGTTACAGTGTAAAATACAAAGAAGGCATCCAATTGGAATCCTTTCATTTTTGTAGTTGCCATTTTTACTTATTGGTGCCAGTTGTGAATAATTGAGCAACAGAAAGAAAGGAAAAGAGGAAAGGGGAGGAGAGATGACGGCGGATCGAGAGAAAGGAACTGAGTCAACTGGTTTATTTACATTAATTGATTGAAACAATGTCAAAAGATCGAGAGCCACTTGAGTAATTATCATGATAGAATATAATAACTTGGAAGGGGATTGGTGATTTGGTGATCGGATTCAAATTTAAATAATATCTATCGTGAGAAGAGTATCCGCTCAGATCCTTAAGAGAAATGGAGGACCCTCAGATCCAAATAGGATCGTGCGTTCTAAAACAAACGGTTCGGATGATTCGGATTGAATCACAGGGGCTCCACTTTAGAAGTGCAAATTGTTGGATTATCCTTTTTTTTGACATAAATTTAATATTAAACTCACTCAAATTTAATAATGTAAATCTTTCTGGTTAGATTTTGTACTCCTGACTTTCGAACCAAAAATATTGTTTTTAGTCACAAGTTTAGATCGATTTTTACCGTTAGATTAAATTGAACGGTGAGATATTACAGCTGAGGTTCCGACCATCCTTTTTAGGATAACAGGTGATCTCTCTCATCTATTCTGATGTGCTTCAGGGGTTGAATCGGAGCCGTCCTTGATTTTCAAGGAAAATAATGATATATTGAATTTATTAATTTGCAATGCAATCCGAATACTTTTATCATTGTGTTGTATGAGTGCGAGAGTGAGTATCGTATCCAAATATAGTGGTCTATGTGATTTCAAAAATCTTTAGATACGAATGCGAATGTGTATATATTAAACTAGTTAAAATATTAATTTAATAGATTAAAAATTTAAAAATAATATATAACAAAAGATATTATTGTACACAAGAGAGAAGATAACACATTAGTAAAGTAACTTGATTGGAAAGTGACTTCTAAAGTGAGGATTAACAAGCAATTCTTCAAAGAACACGTTTGGAAATATGATGAGAATAGGAAGACAAAAAACCCAATACAACGCAAAAAAAAAAAAAAATAGCCCAAGGGAGGATTATCCGAAGGATCGAAGAGCTGTCACTCCTACAATCAACATTATATGCAGGGGAATCTCCTACAATCAACATTATTTTAATGTTGTCTTAAATAATTACACGGAGTTTTCATTTGCAATTGTTTGTTTAATTTAGGATTTCATTTTTTGACTCTATCAAAATTGAAATTGCACCAACAATGAACTCAATATATAGATAATTTAAGTTATATTGTGACAATGAATGAGACATGCACGATAATGCTAGAAACATAATAAGGCTAAAGTATTTTACAAGTTTTCTAGGTTTATAAAAGAGAGAATGTAGAACAATGAGTTGAAGATAGAACATATTGATATAAACTCCATGTTTGCAGATCCACCTACAAAGGGATTACCACCTAAGATATTTCATGAGTGTGTTGCTCATATGAGTGTAATTTCTATTTATGAAATTTTAAAGAAAATGTGAGAGTCAGATTTTGACTTTTTGTTCTATGTTATGAAACTGGTAACAAGTTATATAAATGTATGCAAGTTGCATTAAGTTTAAAATCTCATTGTTCTCTTTCTTTAAAGTTTAAATTTTGACCTCATTAAAGAAATAATTAAGGTGACTCAATCAGATATAAGCATGTGTAATCACACTTGAGTGTAATTTCTGAACTATATGTCCAAATTTTATTCATGTCATCCATGTATATTTGGTACTGTAATTTAAGTTGGAATAATCACAAATTAAATATGGAGAACATCGCTTAAGTATCTTGTTGGTATAGATGGTGGAGCGAACTTTTTAAGAGATACGAATAGAAAGACAAAAAATTCATGCATGCATGATATATGTAATCAATAAGACCACACTTGTCCATATGAGAGATTGTTGGAATTGAGACATCAAATCTAATAAATAAAGTATAGATTACGTATTGTATGATTAATATATCAAATACGGTCGCAAATCTTATGTTAAGGTAAGATGTAAGATATATCATATAAATGTGATTAATTAAGAAATGACATAATACATATTCCGCTAAGTTTTGGATACAAATACATATAGAATTAAAGTAAAATAATTAGAATTGTTGATTGATCAATTATAATCGATTCAATTAATATTGGTAATTAAAATAAGTGCCAAAGTGATTAAAGTAGATTTGGATCAAGAATGAATCATAAATAAATAAGACGAGCAAAAAATACTTTCATTGCAGGTCGCAATAAGGTCGTTGCATGCTTTAAGTAAGAGGGAAAAATAATGTAGAAATTTGCACTTTATTTCAGGCCACAATGGATCCATTGCGAACCGTAATGAATTCACTGCGGGTTGAAATGAATTCATCGTGGACCGCAATGTAGTAGATAAAGTGGGAAAGAAAACTGGAGTCATTGCGGACCACAATGAAAGGTTGGAGAAGCTGCAAGATAGCCAAAATCTTTCTCATTTTGATTGATTCTTCCCTCACTTGGCACAAAAGTCATACCATATTTTGCGTACAACTGTACTCACGGTTTGGGAAGATTTTGAGAGAGAATATTGACATGAAATATTATTATAAATTTTCTTATTAATAATAGGATTTCTTCAAAGATTTCGAGCAATATTATTTATACACTGGGTCTCTATTTTGTTCTCTCTATTAAAGAAAAATACATTTGCTTTGATTCGTGAGTTGGAGGAAAAAAGAGCACGTGTGTCTCACTGTAAGTACTCGCTAGCGAATAACTCGAGGATTCTCTTTCAACCATTTGTATCGGCTTCTTAAACTTGCTTGAGAGACAAAAATACGGGAATTCATTAGAGATGAAAAGTAAGTTCTCACTTTTGTAATATTTAATTATCTTATATCTTACACCGAGACTATTGCAATTGTTTAAATTAAGATCTCGATTTTTGACTCAATTCCAACAATATGCTCGTGGCAATCATCTATTGTTGAAGAATTGTAAGATCAGTATTGGTTCCTCGACGAAGATTCTGTCTTGAATTTTACTGCAAGAATTTGTTCCATGAAGCTTGAGAGATTGTTTGAACAAAATTTGTATGTGATATTAATCATATTAGATTTCTGACAGTTCGAGTTCAGTCCTTGCCATGGACATTTAAGAAGGGAACATTAGCTAATTGCAAATGTTTGTGGAAGTTGCAATCGTATACTGAAATCTAGGGAGAGTATAATACCAAATATTTTATCAAATTGTGTAATTAATGGAACCCTCCCTATCCTCATACATTTCATTTAGTTAAGAGCTAAACACTTGCTAAGGCTGCAGCCATTTAAGCAACCAATTAAGCACCTATCTCAACTTGAATTCTGTAATAAAGCTCTTAAAAGAGAAGAAAAAAGGGGGGGAAAAGGAAAAAGATTACCCAAAAGGTCAAAAACTATAGAAGCAAACAACAGAAACAACTGGAACAAAAAACAACATATGAATAAAAACTCTGAGAATCACCTTGTCTGCCTTGAAATTACTATGTTCTTTTCATGTACATCTATGTCCATCTCCAAAGTAAAGTATTCGATCAATAGGTAATCAAGTCGTGGACAATGTATGAAGATTCTTATACGGAACTTACGCCATTTCTTGTGTCGGTCCACCGAGCTGTACTCGTGGCAATTGGTTCCGCCTTCGATCCCAGAAGAAGTATCCCCCATAGGCAGCCGCAGCGACACATATAATTGAAAATGTCACCAACAATCCAATCAACAAACCATTCCCATTTTTACCTCCATGGCTGCTACTGCCCCCGTCACCCCCCTTTCCATTCCTTAATTTGAAATACCCATGATAACTATTTGCTGACATCTCAACCGTCTGTATTGGGGAATCCATGAGGTAACAATGTTTCGATGTATTGGCATACAAAGCACCCCAGCAACTGCAGTTTTTATCACACGTCATCTCACAGTCATCCAATGATTTCACTGGTATAGACAACATGAGATCCGTATATTCTACGGTGACACCGGCTCTTCTTACAAATGAATAATCACTGTTACTTCTGCCACAAAAATCACCGGAGTCTGTCTGAAGACATCCATTGGTACCGTTGACCAGGCACGAACATGTGTGCTGTCCTGGGAAGCACAGTCCATAGGACCCACATGTCCCTGGCAGTGCACATTGCTCTGAGACAGCCATAAAGTCCAGGACCCACTCTGTGCCGTCCCAATAGTACGCATATAAATTGCCGTCACTTTTTAAAGTCACACGGTGAAGGCCTACAAAGCCGCGATTAAACGAGTTAAAAGGGAGCTGCTCGGCTTTCGAACCATCGAGGTTGTGCAAATAAAAGAAACCATTGGGGTCAACTACCCCGTATAATTGTCCAGTTGCCTCTATAGCAGTGTGCTTCCAATAGTTGATCACTTGGCTGCCACCAAACAGCATGTATAAGGCTATATACCCATCGCCAATTCGAAAGGAGTAACGTTTATCAGCTGTGAAAAGTGGAGTGGAAGCTGTAAAATTTTGACCTTGAACAAGGGTGTCGAAGGGATGATCAAAGCTCTGCCAAACAGGTACCCCACTGCCATTACCACCGTGGTGTATTTCGAGGTTTGATGTGTTGTGAAGAACCACAAACTCGCCTACTGGTGAATTGGTCGACCAAATCGGGACCTTCTGGATTGCAGTATCTGTTAGCACTAGCTGTCCATCAAAGGACAGTGTGGTTGTGGCGGCCCAATTGACCGGATTAAATGGTATGGCACGCCAGACAGGTTCGGAGGAGGGAAGATGGATCACTGCCAGGTCAAGCTTGGTCGGGCCTACGTGCATGAACCCAAATGCAAAAACCCCAGTTGTGTCGGCTAGAAGTGGTTCAAACTCTGCATCATTCTTGCTCGGAGTAGCCGTGAAACCATTACTCAGCTTTGTGGGTGTACTTGAGGCAGCAATGGTTCCATGAACAAGGGATAGAAGTATTGCTGTACAACATAGAACGAAAAGATCCATGTTGAGACCCTTCTCCTTTGTTGATGATTTCATTTGTAATTTCAATGGATATATGTGGTACTTAATAATTTGAATGTAAAATATTATAACCTAATGAGTGATCTAGAAGAAAGGAATAAGGTTAAGAGGTGAGAGATGAGCAAAGACCAAGAGAAAAGAACATGGTTTGTTGGTATATTTATATGATCTCAATCGAAGTCAAAAGGCAGAGAAAGGGAAATTAATTGGGTCTTTTTACATGAGAGTGTTGGAACATAAATGCTGCTATATGCCTCGGATGCAAACAACAAAGAATTTATCCTCTCAAACTAAAACATTTATCATTCAACTTATTTGCACCATAGTAGTTACTATCTTACAATATGAGATACGAATCTAACGATTCGATACGATTTAGATGCTAAGAGATACGAATCTTACATGTGTATCTGAGATGGAGTGTATCTCGCGAATCTTACGATACGAGATATGAATCTCACGATTCGATACGATTCAAAGGCTCAGATATACGAATCTTACCTGTATATCTGAGATGGAGTGTATCTCGCGAATCACGAGAATACGGGAGTACAATACACATATCATATCGCATCATATCTTATTTAGTTGCGATTCACTTATTAAATTGCACACGGCTTTACTCGATTAGTATTTAATAATACTTACATAGACGCATAAGTTTTATTGCACATGTCTAATTACATAATTTAATATTAAATATTTCTTTTTTAGATTAATTACAATTAAATGGGAAGAAGGGAAAATCACAAAAATATATTTAAAATTATGATAATTTCTTTAGTTATTTAGAATTTTTTTTGTTAGATATTAATTACTATTACTTATTTTGCTATTTAAAAGTAACTTAGCGTATTTTAACTATACGATACAATACGATACACGATACGATACAAAATTCACCGATACATAATACACTTTACTATTCAACTAGTATGATTTGCACACCTATAATAGAAGATATACCCTTCTTATATATTTATATGAAAATTTTTATGGTTGGGCAGTCCCTACCATGTAGGCGTTAATACATGGTAGGAACAACCAATGAGCAATCTCCACGTGCACAGGTTTTCTTATATTTCTTATTTCCTTATATTTCTTATTAATTGTGCGTCAGGTTTTCTTATATTTCTTATTTCCTTATATTTCTTATTAATTGTGCGTCAGAAAATTTTGTTTAACAGATCATATCTTCTTCTTCTCTATATTTCTTTTTCATACGTTAATTGCAGAGGTTATCAACTAACAACTTTATATCAACAATAGTGAAAAAAATTCAACAAATGTTACCCACTTCTTCCCGAAATTTTTATTAACAACAAAAATAAATTAGAAAAATAACATACTGCAAAAGTCATGGCAAAATTACCAAATGATATTTTCGAATCAGAGATTCTGGAGTTAATTTCGAAATTAGAGAATTCGAAATCAATTTCGGAATCACTGTCTTAGAAATTAATTTCGGAAACACAGACTTCTGAATAAAACAAAGTTTTGAAATGTATTCGTGAGAATCAACATTTTTAAATTGCTTTTGATTTTTTACTTCAAAATCAAACGTTGGCTTCTGCAGTCGAATATTTTATTAATAAAAATATTAACAATTTTATTCATGAATTTGGTTATATTTAGGTAACTTTTTATAATAACTTTGGTTATATTCGTGGAGACCGTAATTAGTCTTTTTTATTCGCAAGTTATCGAGCTGTAGATATTCAAGTCTAATTTCATCATATCGAGTCTGATTTGTGATCAGATAAACGAGCAATTCAAAATTGAATCTAGGACAAACTCGTGACAAAAAAAATACTAATTAAGACATAAGTTGAAGATGTAATCAAATTTGATATGCACATTTCTCTCGATCACAAATCATAGTCGACGCGAAAGAAGTAGACTCGAATATCTACAGCTCGATGGCTTGCGACGATAAAAATCTAAAACATGCTTTCTTAATTTAACTCTTCTGCTAAAAATGTAATTTTAAATATGCAATAACAGAAAAACTAATCTTGAATTAAACTCTCAACAGAGTAAATTGGTTTTGAAAGGAGACAATGATTTATTATTCCTTCTAAGTCAGACATGTAATTTGTTTGAAGGTAAGTGTTTAAATAATAGAAAGTCCACCCCATGGAGAGAGTCTCTAGTTGGTTGAAGAAAAATAAAAAATAAAGGTGTTTATATAATATATCATGCAACTTGCCCTTAATTAATTAACAACAACATTCAATGATCAATTAATAATAATAATAATATCATGGAGTAGACGGATTCAGACAAAATGTAAGAATTAATTTGATTATTATTCTATGGTAAAAACTTGACTATTTCAAAAATTGAATACACTATGTACTCTATTTCATCATATTCATTCTATTTCTCAAGATTGGTGAAAATTGATTCATTAGTAAACGATGCAAAAATTGAAATTTTTAGTACCTTTCATCAATCTCGAAAAATTGAACGAACCAGATGGAATAGAGTACAAAGTGTATTCAATTTTTGAGTTAAATGATTAGCTTAGTTTATTTAATTAAATGCTTAACGACCAGCTTAGTTAGTTTAACTTAGTGTACCCAATGAATTGAAATATGTTCACTTCGTGGATTTCATGTTTGGTGATTCAACTATTTCATACACAAATCTTTTTTGTAGAATTTCTAGTGCGCATATAACTCTTTTACAAAATCTAATACAAAATTATTAATTATAATTGTATATATGTTCTTAATTATTTGGATAGGTTATGTATCAAATTTCAGTCAATGTGAAAAATGTTTAGCCTTCATTCAAACGATTAAAAATTTTAATTTGAAATTTTAATGGCCATATGATAAATGATTAGTTATATTTTTAATCAACTCAAATTTACTATGCACCTATCTGATAATTAAAAAGCATTTGTATTTTTTAATTAAATAATATTTTATTTTCAACTATATATATCAGAAAATAGATATTTTGTGAAACTTAAATGTGAGAGCAATACATGCTGATTGTAATGAGACTCTATCATCAGCTCTCGAGTTTTAATAATCATAATGACTATAGAAGTTTTAAATCATTATATTTTTTGTTCGAGCCCTTACGCATCCTTAACCCTCGAGAATAACTCTCATGTGGCCTTGGCCTTAGATATGTCTTCATTTATCTCCTTTTCTCATCATTCAATCTCTCGGATATTCCGAACCTTCTTCATACTTCAATCTCTCAGATATCTCGAGACTTCTTCAAACTCTTGGATATCCCAAGCACTCTTCATGCCCTCGGAATCTCGAGTCCTGGTGTGTAATCCTTAGATGCGAAATATTTTTTTTCTTCTCTCGGTTTGTCGTTTGAATTTCCAATTTTCTATCATGCCATGACCCTACACATTTATCAAGGAGTTGTTTTGACTTCTCCTCTCAAGAATTTTTTAGGTCGAATGAGAGGGGTTGACATTGGAAAGAAATGTGTGGGTTCTTAAAATTCAACGAGAAGCGAAAGCATCAATGATTTCGACTCTAAATAATCGAGCCGAGAGGACATAGAATGCAGGTAGAGAAGAGAGGAAATATAGAAAAAGTAACTAGTCTAAACAAAAATGATAATTTTTTCCTCTTTGATAGATGGAGTCGGATATTTATAGACTCATAAATTCAGCAGAAACATGTCTATTTTTCAAGTAGGTCATCTATAAACATATCGATGTCTTTAAACTTATACGAACCGATTGTAACGAGGCTCTGTAAAAAAAATAATAACATAATATGCATATGGATGAAACGTATGGAGGAAAAAAAACAGAAGAATTTTTCATGAGATGCATATGTATGCAGCTTTATTGAAATCATGCATATGGTGACTTTTTTAATTAAAGGGTGGACATAGGATAGTTATTTTAATCTAATTGAACTATAGGGATATTTATTTTTCTCTTTATTCTTTCTTTTTCTATTTCTTTCTGCTCATGTAAATATTTCTTCCTTTTCTATATTGTACAACTTTTTTTTAATGAAAAATTTAAAGTAGACGTTTAGACCTACTTACTTAAAAGGAGCTAATAATTGATTTTCTATTGATGTACGCGCGTCTTATGAATGTTAGACGAGTTGTTATGCTTTTTAATGCTTCTTATTTTGTACTGAAAAATAAGTATGCATATACTAGACGAATTGTATGCATGTTAAGTTAAATAAATAATTATTGATAGCTCCATGGATAGCTCATCGCTGTGCATGCTAGAAGAGTTGTTATGCATGTCTAAAATGCACAACTATTTTTCAGTACAAAAGTAACATGAAAAATCACATACGTAGCGATTCGTCTAACATGCATAATAATTCATCTATTTTGAAAACCGTGATATTTAATTAAAATTTTGTAATTGACATCATATACATTAATTCTTTAGTATGAGTGTTACGGACAAAAAAAAAATTAAGCACAAATTAATTACATCGTTAAGTATGATCCATAATCGAATAATCAAGTTTTTTTTTTCATCAATAATAAATTAACCTTTTCTTTATATTAAATTACCATGAATTAATTCAGCAGTCTCCTGTTTGACAGTAGACAGATCAATTACCTTCTTTATATAATAAATTAATAAAAATTAAAATATAAACTGTATCTACTTAATTATGGCAAATGGAAGAAAAATAACTAATATAATTTCTCATGGAAGAAAGAGATCCAAACTGAGTCATTCATAACTTTCTGTACCAATGAATCGGTACCAATGTTCCCAATATATATAGTATTTTTTTCTCTTGGATTATAAACGCTGATAATGGCTTACAACAATTTTGTAAAATTTTAAATATAAGTTAAATGATCCAACTGAATATTTTGTTGTATTCTACTGATCTGATGGAAATAAGTTCAGTGATTAAAATAAGTAAAAATGAAAATTTATGAATTCATTTAATATAAATTTCTAGCTAAGCCACTGTAGAAATAAAAATATTAAATCACAATTGTTGAATAACAAAATAACATTTTACTTTTTAAATATGGGGCGGTGTATAACACGTCCATACTTTCAGACAACTACATGCAGCGGCGGATCCAACATATATCGGGGGCAAGTGTTCTTTCTGGAAAAAAAATTGCAAAATTTTGTGCATTTGTACGATTTGTTAATTTTTTTGCAAAATAATCATGTGTATTTAAAATTTTGCATCATTTTGTTCTCCTGAAAAAAATTATAGATCTTGCCCACTTAACGAAAATTCTGAATCCGCCCCTCACTACATGTACCGTACGTCCCTATGACAATATATGATCTCACGATGGACATGATATGTGTTTTCCACGGGAGATCAGTTGCCAAATGCCAATGCTAGAGGTTTGTTGCTGATAATATAAGGCTAAATTAAGTTAATTAAGCCAAAGCTTAATGATGTCATCATGACGTAGTTATTTCCATCACCATCATGAAAAATAAATTTTAGTTATGTAGCTATAGAACCACTACTTGAATATATGTTTGAACTATTTAAACTATAAATAACTATTAAGAAGTTCGGTTTCTAGATACCCTGAATACAAAATGCACAAGTTTTTTAAAAGGAAAAAATAGCGAAATTCTAAAAGAGAAAAATTAGGAGAAAACTCTATGGGAGGAGGTCGTGCCGCCAGTCCTCTCTTTCCCCCCTTCCTCCTTCCCTCCACCCTCTCTTCGCCTGTCGCTGTTCGAGAGAGAATCGTTATCAAAAAGAGCGAGATGAGAGAAACTGCTCAGCAGGTTCTTATGGTGGTCGTCTCTTGCTTCGACTTTGCCTCGCCATCTCTCAAAGGTCCCTGCCGTGAAGGAAAGAGAGGAAGAAAACCGCAGTGCGGGTTCTTCCAGCAGCTGCCTCTTCTTCCGACTTGACCTCTCCTTTCACCTCTCTTTTCCTCTCTCCTCTCTCTTTTTGTCAGCTCCAGCTCATGAATTTCTCCTCAACGGTGAGCAACGACAGTGGGTCAGCTTCAATGGAGGCAGTCGTGAGGAGAAAAATCAGAACCCTAACCCTAGTCAGAGGAGATTCACCAAACGTGGTGTTAACGTGTGTGTGACTCCGATCTATTAGCAGCGGTTCCTCAAAAGTCAGGCGGGTCGTGTAGCCGTGCGAGCTTTTTATAAGTGCAAACGAACGAAATGTTTCGATCAAGAGAGTCGGAGATCCTAGTGTGCCGATACTCACCCACATGAAAATATGAAACTGAATGCAAGTACATTATAATTGATTTTGTGATACATAGTAAAATTTGAGAGATTGACCCTCATCTTTGAAGATAAATGATGCTACGATGTCAATTATGATGTACGAAGTTTCGTGAGATGTACTCAAGTTAGTTCATTGATGATATACCGTGACAAGTGGTACATATTTTTGGAAGCCTGATTATGAATGATTAGCAATTTCTTTCGTGTTGTTACTTGTAACTCTTTTAATTTTTTTATTTCTCTCATGTTTCTTTCTATAATTTAAAAGATCATATTTATATTTATGTGGTCGCCTATAATAAAATTGGCGGAGCTTGATCCATCTTTCTTTAAAAATAAAATAAAAAATGCACAAGTTGATATTTATGCTAGCTTGGAATATTAAAATTGAAGACATGGGCGTATTGTTCATGTTCTAGCTATAGTACTGGACCCAAAACAACTAAAAATGGTACTTAATAAAAGTTTATAGAACATTAAAATAACAAGTGTCAAGTCATGAATTGCAACTCTATTAAATAATTAAGATTTTGTATATGAACTAGATCCTATCCAACATATATATGAATTCATTAATTAGGCCCTAGCTATATATATATATATGCGCAGACACTTCCTAGTTCAATAAAACTATCCAATCACCACGTTAGTCAAGAACAGATATTTTCAAGTTAAAGAGACAAAAAAATAATGCAAGTTTAGAAGGAATGAAGGATGCTATTATATATTAATAGAGGCACCTATATTTTATATTTTATTTCCTTTCCAGTTAAGACAAATTAATGGTCATTGGGTAAATTATTCGTCATAAGGAAAGCAGAATCTAAGAGCCATTTTCCTTTCCAGTTTTTTTTTTTTTTTTTGGATAACAGCATCTCCAAGTTAGAGAGTCTCCTTTCATAAAATGAAAGCAACAAACATACAAAAGTATTTCGACAATACTTAATAGTATACAAGGAGTATACTATTGGCTGTCGGAAAATAAAAAAAAAAAGAAAACGAAAAATCATAAAAAAACCGAAACTTTTATCCCTATTCTATAACATCTTATTCCCCCTAATACCTCCCGGTACCAAACTTCTTGTACCATTTGCCACACGATAAAACCACAATTCACAGTTTATCTAGCACTTAGACAATCATCCCTATGTCTTTTATTCTCAACTCCTCCATTTGAGAAAGAAACTATATACTGAACCCCACAGCTATAGCAAGAGAAAAAAATTCTCTCAGCCAAAATTTGCAAAATACCAAAGCTAAAAAAAAAAAAAAAAACCCTGCCATTCTTCCTAATCAGCTCTCTAGTCATCCAACAAATCTTCATCTGTTGAGTTCATTTCTTGCTCCACTTCTTCAACATCCCTATCACCAACCACCTGTTCCATTGTATCCATACCTCTTGGATTCATGAGGTTTCTATTAGCATGGTTTAAAGGACCTCCTGTCCAAAATGTGTACAAATGTATTATCATGTTATATAATGTATATGCACTTTTAATTTCTTTAGATTGAAAAATTATACTATTTCTATGTGTCCATACTATCCATGCCACTGCTGCAAATAATGCTCCTCCTTTTTGAAATTGTTCTTCTGTTAATCTTGTAAAAGAAGTCCATATATTTTCTATTGATGAAAAATTGATATTATATTGTGCTAAAACTTCTGTGTTTATATGAGTCCATATTTGTATAACTACCTGACATTTTAAAAGCAGATGTTCTACTGTTTCTGCATCTTTACTACACAACACACACATTACAGGTGCATGTATGCCCCTTATATTTAGATTGTCTCTTGTAAGTATTTTATTATTTAACACTAACCATGTAAATAATTTGTGCTTAATTGGTATATTTAGTCTCCACACTGTGTATTTCAAATTAATGTGAACTCCCCCATTGTTAATAAATGTATACATCGACTGTACTGAATACATGCCACTAGACTCCAAATTCCAACTTGAAGAATCATTTTCACTATTGAAACTAATATTTTTTATTATATCAATTAATTATGTTTTCTGTATTCTCAATTCCCTTGAAACCCTCTACTCAAATTTAAATTTATGTTACCATTATTCCAAATCCTTGCCAAATTAAAGACAAATTAACGGTTATTGGTTATTGAAATGAGGCATTTTTCTTTTTGCAATTTTTTAAGTTCACCATTTAATCTACTAGAATCTCAATTACATAAATAAAAAAATACTCACACCTTACAAACACACTCATTCCTCTCCAAGCATTTCCTAAAAGTGGAGCTACCTATGTTTCTAACTACTGATCTTTCCATCTGCGCAACGCAGTGGAATGCAAACTGGTTGTTACTTCGATAGTTCGATACAAAAATTGGTAGCTTCCACTTATAGAAACAGGAATAGGAACATTATAAACAAATGAGGAAGTTGAGGATCTCATTCATTGCGTGAGGGGAGACGCGGCCAAAAAGAAAATTTCGGGATTTCTTTCATACTACATGCACCGGGATCGATCAGCAGCTTCCAGCGAAGACTCGCCGTGTCGCCGTGTCGGGCAGGTGCAGAGCGTTGGAGGATTGGATAGGGAAAACGGGGTTTCAAACCAGCAACTGCTGGTGTGACAGACCAGCACTCTAACCAAACAGAATATGAAAAAACAGAAAAGTGCTTTTGTTTCCAAAAAAATATAAAACATGAAAAAAAAGAAATAATGGTCCAAATACACTGAAGAATTATTTCCAATGTTTCCTGTTTTTCTACGACCTATCCTTAAATTCTTTGCAACTCTGTACGAATCAAGTAGGTACTACTTATTTCTCCCTAGTGATCAATAACGTTAGTACTATAAATTTTGCAACAAGATCTGTTATAACTCTTTAATTGAACAGGGAGGATTAATTTCCAGTGTATCCATCAAAAGTTCTATGGAGATATTAGATATTATGAAGATTTAATGGGGAAATTAACTATTTAAGAGCTTTTGATGGGTACACCGAAAATTAACCGAACAATAAAGACATTCACTTAATAAGATTCAAGTGCTTTACTTCACAGCAATTATATAACTATCCAGGTGTTATTTTCTGACAGGCCAGCACTCTAACCAAGCATAATATGAAAAAACGAAGAAGTATTTTTTTGTTCCCAAAAAACATAAAACAGAAAAAATAGAAACAATGCCAAACACACATTTAAGAATTATGTGCAATGATTTTTGTTTTTCTACGACCTATCCTTAAATTGTTTGCTATTATGTACGAACCAAAGTAGTACTACTTATTCCTCTCTAGTGATCAATAACGTTAGTAATATAAATATTGCAAGAAGATCTGTTATAACTCATAATTTAACAAGAAGTGTTAATTTTCAGTGTACCCATCAAAAATTCTATGGGGGTATTAGATATTACGAAGATTTAATGGAGAAATTAAGAAATTGCCTAGAACTTTTGATGGGTAGACCTGAAATTAACCCGAACTATAAAGGCATTCACTTGATAAAAATTCAAGTGCTTTACTTCACAGAAATTATATAATTATCCAGGTGATTTATCACATTACCAGTAAACCAGTATACTTGGGGCTATGAACCAAGATTCAAACAGAAGTAAAAGAAAGGCGATGCTCCCTTAAACTTTCCCACATCCACATATAATTAGCTTGACTGATTACAAAAGATACCAGCACAAAAATGTTCGTTCAATTAAAGCACTGGTCATAAAATAGGAACTAAAATCAATTTGCGGGAAACAAAAGAAATCGTGCTCATCACGAAATTAGCTTCTGAAGATCTATCAGAACTAGATTACAAAATTAAGCAATGCTAAACTAGCACTTGATGCTTACTATGACCTTGTCCTCTTATTTTTCTTTTAGGATCTTGCCTGGTTGTTAGCATTTTCTTTGTTCTAAATTCCTGAATCATGTTATAGACCTGCAAATTTGTAATTCAAGTCATGTTGTTTAATGCCAGGATCTTTAACTTCTAAAATATGAATAATCTAACCCCTCCAGCTTTTTCCCTACGAACTCAGAATTACATAATCTAGATGGATACCTAACAGTCGTACATGCAAGTTCTATGGTACAAACACACTAAAAATTTACCAGTTGGATATGCTATACCATATTTTGGATAATTAAAGAGGTCAGTTCAGTCTGATAGGTAGTCCATGTAGTCAATCACAAAACTACAAAAGAAATTGCAGTTTACCGGGAATTGTAAAGTTTTGCGAATTTCCATTTGTCTGGAACAGTTAATCTGTGCCATACCTTTCTTATGCCTAATGTCAAGCCCATTGATTCAATTGCACTGTCCTAGACAAACTTCCATGTCACTTGACAGCTTTTCACTCGGTTCTCCAGTTGGCTCAAATTAGCTTCAGTCAAACATGAAAATGCATCCGAACCAAAGCATAAGGCCAACTCTCGTGTAATTTCACATCAATCGCGTGCCTATATTATTTTGCTTGTTTTTCAGGCTTCTTTACATTTAAATAGGTGGGATACTTCCACTTTTGTCAAAAATAAAAAAACATTGATCTATGGTTTATATTCAAACCCAATCATGAAAAATAAAAGGAAAAAAAGCATTAAGGAGTTGATGCTTCAAATTCCCGCAATCAAAATAGAATTGTAACCTTTAGTAGTCAAAATCATGACCTCAACATGCATCAGAGCCGAATAAGAGAAAATTCTGTAAATCTAAGTAATGGGTTGCAGCTTTATTACTTGATTGGTCCTAACCACAGCTCAGGCTGAATTTAACCTTCAGAATAAGAACAAACTGTAAATCTATACCTGCAGTTTTACCTATTTGCAAATTCCCTGGCATTTCCTACATTTGTACATAAACCCTTTCTTTTCCCAAAGGACACCCAAAAGACAAACTCAAGCGCATCCCAACTTATTAAACATAACATGAATTAAATCTTCTCCAACCAGTAGATATTTAAAATTCAATGGAATATGGAGCTTCCGTCACAATGATCCAACCTGTGAGGTGTCATTGGTAAATATCTGAAATATGTTGTGCATCCATTGTGTATATGACAAATGGATGCATGTCATTTGCAAATCCAATAAATAGTTGGTTGTTGTTTGCAAAAGATGGTAAAAACCTACTGGTAATTTACTATTCATTTAGAAATGGAACTCCAACAATGCATTCTTGTAACTAACCAGATGTGCTTCAGAGTGGATGATTCCTTTGGATTTAAAGAAATTGCCTTGAGCCTACTTATCACTCGTATCACATTTCCATCAACAACTGGTACAGCCTTAAACAGGCAAAATTACAGTCCAATAAGCAGCAGCTAAAATGGTATTATATAATGCACCAATCAGTCAAGGTCATTTACTGATGCTGCATGAATGCAGCACTTATCACAGTTCAATCCTGCTTTGTTCTGGTTGTGGTGGTTGCTTGCAGAGTGACTAGTTGAATTTTAGTTGCAAATTTAATCTTGTTTCCAGTACAAAAACCTGCACTCTTAGGTAAGTTTGCAGTCAGGTACAGAAATGGCAAGTATCTGCTGGTACAACAGATGAATTTCAAACATAACATAAAATTTTAAGGGATGTGAAAAGATCGGGATGGAAATTAAAAGATGTTCACTTCATTGAAAGTTATGGAAGCAATCGCTCCAGCTGTGTAGTTTCCAATTCCTGGTACGCCACGGAGCTCTGTAGCATTTCCTGGGAATCGTCCTTCTTTAGCAATTGATTTTGCTCCCTGATTAGGCACCCAAAAACACATCGAGTACATTACAGATTTTGCAATTACACATGCTCTTATGATAGTAGTTTTAGTTAATAAGAGCCTTCGCTCTTAATCACATTTGAGTTTCCAAAGTGAAGCTCAAATTTCTCAGGATTTAGTTGAGACTCCATGTCCATGAAATGGAGGATGGAAGAGAGGAACAAGGTTTGGCGCGTGGTGGGAAGTGGAAATGGGATTCCACGGCGAAATTTCAAGTATTTCAGTACCGCTCGAGACTCGTATAGTCGTACCGTACGAATCGTATGGGATTTTTTTACTCTGCGAAGAGTGGAATTTGTTTAAAAATAAACCTCGATCGATAATATGATCAGGATATATTTATTATATTATTTATTTGAGTTATGGTTTTAAATTCAACGAATCAGATCAACAGTTTTCCTCTTCGTAACAAAAAGTTGCGCAGACAATTCGTGTTCGTACATAGAAATATATTGCACACAAAATAATATTGTCTGCGCTAAATTTTACTGATATTCTCTGCACTTGTTTGATCTGTATCGTGAATTAGATTTGAACTGAGCTGATTTATAATATAAAAATTTTCTAAATCATGTAGTTGACGGTCAGTCGTCCAAATCTAATCAAACAGTCAATATTTAACGAATGCAGAGAGCATTCATAAAAAGCGGTGCAGAGGATACGGTTCTGATTGCACACAACAAAGATGTTTTAAGTCTCATAGAGGCCCAGAGGTCGTGTATGCACGACGAATTAAAGATCGACACTTGATTGTCAATAATATATTTTTTCGATTCTATAACATTAAATCAAGATGGTTAATCGATAATTCGAGGATTCACATTAAAATGCAGCCTTGAGGCAGCGAAGAATTTCGTTTCGTACGGACAGTCTGCTACTACTTGAAAATTGCGATAAATAAAGACTAATTGTAGATTGGATAGCAGAGCTATGCAATTACGACAGAAAAGCAACTGAATATCCCTTAGGTACATTTTTTTGGGACTTTTTTATTTAACTCTAAAAAAAATAAGAATTACATTTATAACTCTGATTTCAAATCTTTGAGGACGATGACTCAATTTTTAGCGTTCACGTTCACATATGTTACCTGAATGTATGCATTCATAAATTCAGATCGAACAAAGAAATTTCTATCTGTATTTAGATTCTGTGTTCAGTAGTGTTATCTAAATATTGTGTTTTAGGGGTGTAAATGGATCGGGTTGGTCGGATTTCGTGATGATTCTCAATCCGTTAGTTACTACTCGGGTTGTAGAGTTTTCAATCCGTAACCAACTAACCAAAAATAAAAACCATGATACAATTAGACGGTCGGGTTTTACGAGTTTTGCGGGTTCAGCGGGTTTCGCAAACCAGATTTTTTATACAAAATCTAAATAACAATAACTAACAGAAAGAGTCAAAGTGATATTTCAAGTGAATCCATAAAGCAACGGTCCAACGGACAATGCCATAAATCCATAAAGCAACACATAACTAACAAGTAACAATGAAATTTTAAATTCATAAAGCAACGCATAATGCCATAAATCCTTCCTGGAACCTCAAATTCATAAATATCTCAAACAAATTTTTAACATCATCAAAACAATAACTTGCACCTAACAAAATCAAATATAGAACTTCATTATATTCTTCGAATAGAATATAAAAGAAGAGAATCCTTGCTGGAACATCAAATTCATAAATGAGTCTGAGCGACTCTTTCTCTTTGAGAAGAATATGTAGAAGGAAGCTGCTGCCTACTCGTATTTTTAGAAGAAAAGAGAATTTGGAAATATTGTACGATTTTCTTTGATTTCCTTTTGATTTTCCCTCTGAGGATGCATCTTCCACAAATTAGATGATATTACTAGCAATCAAATACGTGATTGCCTAATTGGGGGCGATTTGTCTAATATGGGGAGAAGTAGATTGGGAAAGAATCAAATAAATTAGAAAGATAGAATCACAGAAAATCATAATTGATATCGAGTATCGACTGACTTATCCTCATTGATCAGGTCGGTCGGGTATTACGCGCGTCATATTATGATCCGTATCCGACCAATTCATAACGGGTTTGCAAATATCAAAACCGTAACCAACCACACAAAATCTGAACTCGTATTTTTTCGGGTCGATTTGGTCGGGTCGGTCGGGTTAATCGAGTTAATCGGGTCGAACTTACACCCCTATTGTGTTTAAACTTTGTGTTCATAAGTATTTTTTAAACACTATGTTCAGATGTATGGTTTTGACTCTGAATTCACAGTTGCAACTTTACTTGAAATTCTTTTTGGTTGAGAAGTTTTTAGATAACACATGTGAACGTAGAAGATAAAAAATAGAGTCGTTATCGTAAAAAATTTGAAGTCACCGTCATCAATGTTATTTTTATTATTTTAGAATCAAGAAAATAAAAACTCGTCTCTTGTTAGTCAAACCTAACTCAGTCCCCAACAAACATTGCTCACCTCCTCTCGCTCTCTCTCTCTCTCTAGCTTTCCACACACTAACGCAAAGGCACGCACGCAGATCGCAGAGCACACGCGCCTCAAATTCCTATCAGAGCTTTGCGCAAACAGAAAATGGGTGATTTGAAGAACTTCTCCGCATCTGAGATTTTGCTACACACCTCAAATGACGATTGCTGGCTAGTCATCAATGGCAAGGTACAAATCTCCGATTTCCTTCTTGCCCCCTTCTCTCCCCTTCCTTTCTTCTTTTGTCCTAAAAATATTTGCTTTCTTAAAAACTTTAGGTCTATGATGTTACCAAGTTCTTAGAGGATCATCCTGGAGGGGAGGAAGTTCTACTCCATGCTTCAGGTTTTTGTTTTCTAAATTTTGCATTATTATTACCTTCTAGTAATACTAGATTAAAATAGATTTGTCCTCCAAATCCCATTCTTTCAGTCCCAAAATTTTTGTGGTTAGAGAAGCCGAAGATTAAGGCTCTGGTGAAATCTACATAGATAAGATCTCATGAGAAATTGTGGCCTTAACTCTTTATCAATCTATAGGAAACGAAATTGAGGTTGTTATGTAACTTAGCTTGTTTAACAGTAATATTCTTCCTTAATTTCTTAATTTTGAATTAAATTTTTAAATAATTGAAACAATTGTTCCAGTTTGGTTCACTACATATATAGATTCTCTTATCGAGTTACGCCAAAGACATTTTTATACTAAAGAAATTAATTTATCAACTGACGATGCATCCAACTACCACCTAGAAAGAATAAGATGAGATTGTAATATTTCTTCTTTTTATTTTATTTCATTACTACCTACTGAGCTTAGTTACCTCTTTGAAGGTGGCATCAATATTATAGATCTAGGGAAACATGTTTTTATTGATTACCTTTCATATTCTTTCCCTTGACTTTCCTAGTAATTTCGCCTGGAAAGTGGCAAATATTAATTGGTGAATTTCAAATGCTTTTAACATTCTAGTGTGTAGGGTGTAAATGGATCGGATACTATCCAATTTTATCTGGGTCCGTATTCGAAAAATACTGATTTTAATTGAATCTGTGTATCCGTATCTGTATACCGATTTAGTTGTATCCGTATCCCATCTATTTACAATCTGATCCGTTTACACCCTAGGTTAGATGCTCTCAACAAATCTCTTAATCTGTTATCAATTTTTCAACATGTAGATGTAGCTTAGTTACTAAAATCGCATCGAGTGTCATAAGATATAAGATTTTAGGCAACACTATGTCCAATATTGATAAATAAGTACAATAACTCTATTACAGAATAGAAAATATGAGTACAAAAATATTTACTATATATTTGTTCTAGGAAGGGGAGCCTTGGCGCAGCGGTATAGTTGTCGTCTTATGACCAGGAGGTTACGGGTTCAAGTCGTGGAAACAGCCTCTTGTAGAAATGCAAGGAAAGGTTGCGTACAATGACCCCAAAGTGGTCCAACCCTTCCCCGGACGCCGCAAGCGGGAGCTACGTGCATTGGGCTGCCCTTTTTAATATTCTTCTATCAAGTTGGATTGATATATTCGGCTGAATGCTTAAAATGCAAGGTTTAATAATAGACTTACAAAGTTTAAAGAGTAACCCCGTGAACGTTATAATTGCATAAACAAACAGCATAATAAAAAAATTTGTTGGAGCTTCAAATCTAGAGTTTTTTAATTGTCCGAATTATATTATTATTTGTAACTGTATTCGTCTGATATTCGATTCGTATTCGATATCCAATTAATATCCGATCCGTATCTGTCTCTGAGACTATCCATATTTGTACCTGTATCCAAAAAATTATAATGAATAAGGATATGGTAAAGCAATTATCCGTCGTATCCGATCCGTTTACACCCCTACCGGTGTGACATTTCTGCGTGTACACACATGGTAAGAACCTGATTCATAAAAGCCCCTCTTGTTTTGTTAATTCAGTGCACAATTGCTCAAGTTGCCAGAGCCTGAAATTACAGTAAAAAAAATCAGTAACAAACATCAAAGTAGAATGAGATCCAATACCAGTAAATGCCATGATAGTTCTGTACTGTACCAGGTATGCCAGCACCAACTATGCCTAGCACCTCCTGAACCAACACAACAATTGATTCCAATAGAGCTGAGCATGTTTATTTTCAGTGCTTTGTGCAATTCATCATTCATCAAATAGTTACTATTTGTTGCTCATGTTACCATGGGTACATGTACTAACTACTAACTAATAATGTACATATTACATGGTATTGCGTCACATTCTGCTGAAAAGCCTCTGGAGATGCCACGGATGCATTTGAAAATGTAGGCCATAGCACATCAGCAGTGAGCATGATGGAGAGCTATCTCATTGGATCAGTAGAGGGTTATGTACCACCCTATGCAGCCAGTGGTGAAGCATCCTCAAGGCACACAACCTATGGTGAAGCCAACAAGCCAAGAGATCCTTCTACAGCCACCTTTGTTGATTATCTTTTGCCTGTGCTTGTACTCATTTTTGCATTTGTTGCCTGGTATTATCTTACCTTCCTCCACAAAGATGAGAAGTAATGAATAGTTTTATTGTGTGTCATGTATTATGCACTACTGAAAGATAGAAGGCTTGTTGATTTGGGTAAAATTTTGCCTTGTTAATGTCCTTTCAAGTTTTTGTACTTAAGATACGAATTCTTATGATGCTTAGTGATGCGCTTAGGTTTAGCATTGGGCAATGCTAGTGCAATTTTATTATTGGTTCATGGATTCATTTAGTAAAATTTATCTGGTTATGCTGCTTACTGCACCTCTAGTTTCTTATCTTACCCTTCCTAATTTGGCATACTTCGACTTCCAATTTTATAGAGACTGGAGTTCTCTAAACTGAAAGGCTTGTTGGTTTCTTGATATGACGTTCTGGACGACTAGGAATTTAGCTTTATTTTGTGTAAGATACTGTGGTTTTGTAAGATACTATGGTTTTTAGGGCTACTTTAAAATCGCCATAATCATCATAAAATATGAGAATGAATGTCTCATAAAGGGCAGAAAAGAGACTCTAGTAGTAGCTAGATGTTTTGGAAATACTTAATTGATATCACAATCGATATCAATGGTCGAATTCAGTTGTATTCAATTTGTACATTGTTGTAATTATTATGCACATTTTTTTTTGTTATTATGTACATTATTTTTGTTATTATGCATTTACTTGACTGAATCGATTAAAAATGCGCCTCCAGACACGATTTTTCTTCTCCATTTCTCTTGAGTTGTTCTCTCTAGTTTCTCTTATCGCTTCAACTCAATCTAAATAATAATACAATTAACATGCATAATAACACAATTAACATAAATCATAACACATTTAGTAACACAATTCGAAATAAATGATACTGATTAACATGCATAATAATATGATTAACATGCATAATAACTCATTTTGAATAACAATATAGTTAACATGCATAACAAATGAAGAAGGGGTCGCGTTAATTAACTTATTATGCATAATATTTGAACTGTTATGTATGTTATTTGAATTGTTATGCACGTTACGCACGTTATGAAAATAAGTGCGAATTGTTGGAATTGATATGTCAAATTCAATAAATAAAGTTTGGACTGTGTGTTATATAATTAATGTATCACATAAAATCACTAATATTACAAGAAGTAATATGAGATATGTCATAAATGTGATTAACTGATATAATGACATTATACGTATTTCGCTAAGATTTTGGTTACGAATACATATGAAAATTAATATGAATTAATTATAATAATTGATGGACCGATTATGATTAATTAAATTAATATTGGTGTTAATGTAAAGTTAGAAATATTGTTTGGGCTAAACCCAATCAAATTAGATCAAGGCCTAAGCAAAACAGACAAAACATCAAGTCAATTGTCGCCGTAATGAGCCATGTTGCGGACACAATATAATAGGAGAGTTTTGGAAAGAAATATGTTGGATTTCGGCCAAGTCAATTGAGGCCGCAATGGCTCCCTTTGCGGTCGCAATAGACTAGTCGGAAGGTAGAATTTCTTGTCTTATTTTGCTGATATCTTTCTAAGTTGTGCTCCAAATAATATCAAATTTTGTGTGCGTTTTTACAGCAGTAAATAACAGAATTTGGAAAAGTATTGGAGATAATTTGATATCAAATATTTCAAAGAATATTTTCTATTAATTACGATATATTTCCAAGATATATTTTCACTAGTATAAAAGGCGTTGGGTCTCCAAGCATCACCAGCATCATTTTCAGGGCACATGTGCTGTGATTAGCCTCTATTATCTTCTCCATTACTGACAATTTGTCTCCATTACAATTGCGGAAATTAGGATCTCGGTTTATTGGCTCCTACCTAATTTCTTGAATATGCACTAACAAGTGATATCAGAGCCACCGCTGTGTCAATATTTAGGATATTTGGTTAATTTTTGAAATTTATATCGAATTTAAATTCTTGCAAAAAGGTGTTCTATTTTGTATTTGTTCTTTGATTATTTTTATTCTTGAATAAAAAACTTGAATTTTATCAAATTCCTTGCCTTTTGTGTGATTTTGGATAAATATTATTCAAGAACAAATACTGTATCACGTAACTATTTGTCGTGTAGCGAAGGACGCGAGAGGGGGACAGGAAGTGGGGGGATGATATATTAACTCATATTATTCAAGATATTTAATTACTATTTAAAGCTAATAAAAGTGAAGATAAATGTGCTAAATTTTAAAAGGCTTTGTATTAAGAATAAAATTTAGTATAAAAGATATTTAGCAATTTCTAAAAATTTTTTAGCAAATACTAAATGAAATTTATGCAAAGAATTTACAAAAGGAATTTAAATAGAAGTCTATATATATATATATATATATATATATAGAGAGAGAGAGAGAGAGAGTCTTGTTAGCGTGCTTCCATAAGTACTTCGAGTGAAATGCTTACGGGTCAAATTTTAAAATCTAGAAATTGAAATATCGATTTAAATAGCTCAACAATTTATTAATATCATAATCTTGTAGAATACTAATTTTTTTCATTTTTGGAATTTTTGAACCATGTTTAATAATTTTTTAAAGATAACCCTATTTGACATAAAAATTAAGGTATTTTTTATTTTTTGGGCC
This sequence comes from Eleocharis quinqueflora, assembly GCA_964058865.1. Classification (NCBI taxonomy): domain Eukaryota; kingdom Viridiplantae; phylum Streptophyta; class Magnoliopsida; order Poales; family Cyperaceae; genus Eleocharis; species Eleocharis quinqueflora. The sequence goes on along the minus strand of CAXKVX010000244.1, from coordinate 15,556 downwards.
AACTTTAAAAAATCATTAGACATTGTTAGAAAATTCTAAAAATGAAAAATAGTATTCTACGAGATTATGATATAAATAAATTGTTGATCTATTTAAATCTAAATTTCAAACGCTAGATTTTAAAATTTGATCCGTAAACATTTCACCCAAAGTGCTAATGGAAGCACGCTAGCAAGACTATATATATATATATAAAGGCTACGGTGCTTGGCCAAGCAACGAGCCTCCCATGCTTGGGCGGCAAATCTCACAAAGGGACGGCTAAAATTTTGATTTATCATGCTCAATAATTTCTTTATATCAAAATCTCCTTGGATACAATTTTTTTCTTTTCTTAGAGTTATTTAACTATCTGTTCAGATTTTTAAATATGACCCAAAATAGTAATAAAATAATCAGTGTTTATGCAAGAAAATAGGGCACTTTCAAAAATTCGAAAACACATACTTAAAAAATTCTAAAAATGGAAATTTATTGTATCATAGCATATTTTTATATAAAGAAATTATTGAGCATGATAAATCAAAATTTTAGCCGTTCCTTTGTGAGAATTGTCGCCCAAGCACGGGAGGCTCGGTGCTTGGCCAAGCACCGTAGCCTTATATATATATATATATATATATATATATATATATATATATATATATATATATATGACGAATAGATGTTTTAGGATACGTTCTAGTATAGACTTTACACATAATTAAAATCTATATAGAAGCAATTAGGAATAAATATCTCATTTTGCTAAACAACAATGTTCGCAAACGAATATTATTGCTAAAGAATAAGCAAAATGACCAATGAAAGGTTTTAAATAACGTACCGTCAACAAATTTGTTAATTTCTACCAAAGGAGAATTAACTTTTACAATAGTTGTTGTGTACATAAAGGAAGGTGTACTATGTGCTAATGATGTCTAAGAAAAGCATTTGCCTTGATGCACCATGGTCCGTTTGTGACCCACCTCCCCACTTGACTGGCCTAGTCATTAGTATGTGGATATGTCAATCTGACCCAAAGGCATAGCGTAAAAAGGGCTAATTTGATGGTACTTTGTGCATAACACCATAATACCTAAGAGTACTGATTGTAACCAAAGATGCGTCATGCTGACTAGTATTGTTGGTTTAATATGAAATTAATGGAGAAAATTAGAGTTCTTTGTCAATGTCTTTAAATAGACTTTAAAAATTATGATTAAGACGTGACGCATATTCTAATAATTCTCTTGTTCTAAAATTTCAGACAATATGGCAATGTTACATCATATTTCGTCTCTAAATGCGACCAATTTCAAGCTATGGGAAACCAAGTTGAGGTTGTTTCTAGAGATGATGAAGTATGATCGTGCGCCATGTTATGATCGCCCAAAGCTAGCTGATGCAGGAGGGGTGGCAACACCCCAAGAGAAAGCTGACATTGAGGGTGGGAACATAATGATAGAATGTGCATCATGATCATGAAGATGACAACCCATCAGATACTCCAAGACTGTATATCTGATAAAGAGTCTAACACTAAAGAGTACCTAAATGTCTTAGAAGAAAAGTTTGTTGTAAATAAAAGGACATAAATTCGTACACTCATGGTAAAACTCAACACCTTAAAGTACAAGGGAAAAACTGAAATTAGGGAGCACATCACTAAGATGATCAAGCTCCAACGTGCACTCATGTGCACAATTTCAACATCTTTGATGATCTTCTCATAGAATATATTTTCATGTCTCTCTCATCCTCCTACATCCAATACATAAAACTGAACAAGAGTACCATCACAAATGATTGGTCCTCTAGGTCACTAAACTAACACATTAGTGGTTCAATCCTTAAGAATGAACCTAATTTCTATTTTTTATTTGGACAAGAATGGCTATGTATGTTAATTTAGTAATGGAAATTTTAGTTTGTTTCAAAATTCAATACAAGTTTCTTTCGGTTCTTTGTTTTCTTATGATAATCTTTATTTCCTTGAATTAGATACTTCACACTTTGAAGCCTTAAACATTAATACTAGAAAGTGTAAATTAACTAAAGAGAATTCAACTACATTATGGCGCAAGCGTTTAGGACATATTTCTATGAAAAGAATCGAACTGCTTGTGTCTAGTGATATTCTCCAATCTTTAGATTTCACAAACTCAAAATAATGTATAAATTGCATAAAGGGAAAACAAACTAATAAGAGCAAGTATGTAATGATGTCTTAGAGTTGATACATACCGATATCTGTTGTCCTTTTTCAAATGCCACTAGAAATGATCACATGTATTTTATCATATTCATAGATGATTATTCAAGATATGGTTATATCTACTTGAATAAACAAAATGATGAAGTACTAGACATGATCCAAAGTTATAAAGCGAAATTTGATTACAACTTAACAAAAGATAAATGTTGTCAGATCTGATCGTGGTGGTGAATACTACGATAGATATGACGACTCAGGAGAACAACGTTAGGGACTATTCGCAAAATACTTAGAAGAGTGCGGGATCGTACCTCAGTATATATTTTCAGGCTCGCTTGCGATGAATGGTGTTGCTGAAAGGCGTAATCGCACTCTTAAAGACATGGTGAGAAGTTTGTTTGCTCGGACAACTGCTTGAGAATTTATGGAGAGAAGCCTTAAAGACTGCAGCATATATACTAAACAGAGTTTCAACTAAAGCGGACTAACGAAAATCCATATGAGATTTGTGTTGGGTGCAAACCTAGCCAAAATCACATCAGATTCTGAGGATGTCCGGCAGAAGCTATGCCTTATAAGCAACAAGAAAAGAAACTAGATGAAAGAACATTTAGTTGTTATTTTATTGGATATTCTGAACGGTCTAGAGGGTATAAGTTTTATAATCCAACAGAACATACAGTTTTCGAGTCAGGATGTGCGAAATATTTCGAGGATAATGAGTTTGTGGAGGTGGATATGACAAAAGATAACATTTTTACGAAGAAAAGAATGACAACGAGACTTTCGACCAAAGTTTGAGTTTTGTCAGAATTCTGATACCATTGAATCTAAAAAATGCATCTAATGTTGATAGACAAACTACACTTCCTACTCAAATTCTGCAGGATAACCTGAACACAAATGGACCTGAATCAGGCCCAAATAACGACATTGTCGTGGAAGATGTCAATGGCCATGCGCCTATGGGAGATCCGAGAGTTGGTAACGATGTTGACGAACATGTTCCTTAAGAAATAATACAACCAGAACCAATAATAATATCCACTAGAGAGAACAAATTTACTGGAAGATTTGTTTATCTTCAAGAACATGAGTTTTACATAGGCATGTTTGAAAAAGATCTAGAAGATATCAAACAAGCTATGAAAAGCCCTAACTCTCAAAAGTGGATCGATGTCATGAATGAAGAGATGAAATTCATGTATGACAATAACGTTTGAGATATTGTTCTATTACATAAAGATAAGAAAAGCTTTGGTTGCAAGTGAATTTTTAAGACCAAACGAAATTTTAAAGGCAATGTTGAAAAATACAAAGTACATCTTATCGCAAAAGGGTTTCGCACAGAAAGAAGTCATTGATTATAAGAAAATTTTCTCTCCAATTTCATCAAAAGATTCCTTTAGGATTATATCGACACTGGTAGCACACTATGATTTAGAGATCCACCAAATGAATGTAAACACATTTTTTAATGGTGACATTGATGAAATGATCTATATGAGGCAACCAAAAAACTTTGTGAATAACGATCCAAAGTCTATGGCATGCCGACTCAACAAATCATCTATGAGTTCAAACAAATGTCTCAACAACGGTATTTGAAATTTCACAACATTGTTAGCTCAAACCATTTTGGATCTAACTTAGTTGATGAATGCATATACCTTAAGTTATGTGAGAGAAATTCACTTTTATAGTCTTATATGTAGATGACATACTACTCGTAAGTAACGATAAGAATATGTTGCATCAAACCAAGAATTTTCTATTTAGTAATTTCGAAATGAAAGATCTTGGTGATGCTTCATTTATTCTAGGGATTGGAATACTGAGGGATAGATCCCAAGGTATTCTAAGATTGTCCCAAAGAAATTATATCGATAAAATGTTGAGCAGGTATGACATGAAAGATTGTAAATTAGATGATACACTCGTAGCTAAAGAAGACAAGTTCAGTCTCAAACAATGTCTCCAAAACTGATTTAGAGAAAGATGCCATGAAATCCATCCCCTATGCGTTCATTATAGGCAGTATCATGTATGTTCAAGTATGTACGAGACCAGACATAGCCTTCAAACTATAATACTATGGCGATACTTAAGTAATCTAGGTATGGAGCACTGGAAGGCAGCCAAGATGATGCTTAAATACCCGAAGAAAACAACAGATTATATGTCGACATATTGGAGATCGGAAAGGCTCGAGGTCATTGGATATTCTGAAACTGATTTCGTATGATGTGTGGATAGCATGAAGTTAACATTAGTATACATCTACATGATGGCAGGCGGTGATATATTATGAAAAAGTGCTAAACATACATTAATAGCACCTTCCACAATAGCGCCCGAGTTTATTGCATGCTACGAAGCCTCAAACCATGGTGTCTGGCTCAAGAATTTTGTCACTTGACTGAAAGTAGTACCTTCTATCAAGAAGTCGCTGACACTGCTATGTGACAACAATTCAACCATACTCTACGCGACTAACACCGAAAGCTCGACTAAGTCTAAGTACATAGATATCAAGTTTCTGACTGTAAAAGAGAGAGTGCACAATAATGAGTTGAAGATAGAACATATAAGTATAAACTCCATTATTGCAGATTTCCTTACGAAAGAACTACCACCTAAGAAGTTTCATGAGCATGTTGCTCATATGGGTGTAGCTCATATTTTAAGATAGTTTAAGGAAAATGTTGGAGTCTTATATTGTTCTTGTTCTATGCTATGTAATTTGTGACAGGTTTTGATATATACAAATTAAATTTTGAATATCATTGTTTTCTCTCTTTAAAATTTTGACCTCACTAATATAAAGAATAAAGATGACCCATTTGGAAATAGGCACGTATAATCACACTTTCTTGTAATTTCTGAACTATATGTCCAGAATCTGATTCATGTCATCGAGCTGTATTTGACACTATGATTTAAGTCGAAATAGCCGCGAAGAAAAAATGATAACATCGCTTAAGTTTCTTGTTGGTACAACTAGTGGACCGAATTGTTTAAGAAGTACGAAAAGAAAAACATAAAAATTAAGTAATATGTAGATTCAGATACATGTAATCAAAATGATCACACTTGTCCATGTGAGAGATTGTTGAAATTAAGACGTCAAATTAAATAAATAATGTTTGGATTGCATGTTACATGATTATATATCACATAATGTCACTAATATTACGAAGAGTAATATGAGATATGCCATAAATGTGATTAACTGAACAATTGCATAATACGTATTTCGCTAAGATTTTGGGCATGAGTACATATAAAATTTAATATGAATTAATTATAATTGTTGATGAACCGATTATGATTAATTAAACTAATATTGGTGTTAATGTAAAGTTAGAAATATTGTTTGCGTTAAATCCAATCAAATTGGATCAAGGTCCAAGCAAAGTAGACAAAACATCAGTCCAAATTCACCGCCATGAGCCATGTTGCGACCACAATAGAATATGTGTCTTGGAAAGAAATTTGCTGGATTTCGATCAAGTCAATTGCGGCCGCAATGACCCCTTTGCGGCCGCAAGAGACTAATCTGAAGGCAGAATTTTTTGTCTTATTTTGCTAATATCTTTCTGATTTATGTTATAAATAATATCGTATTTTGTGTGTGTTTACAACAGTAAATAACACAATCTGAAAAATAATTGGAGAGAATTTGATATTAAATATTCCAAAAAATGTTTTCTATTAATTACGACTCAACATACATTTTCACTAGTATAAAAAACGTTGGGTCTCCAAGCATTACAGACATCATTTTCAGGGCACATGTTTTGTGATAGCCTCTATTAGTTTTGTGATCTAGTGACATATCGAAGTGCTGCTCAACACGAATTGCACCAACACGAAATAACTGGTATCGATGGTGGTATCAATATGACAATAAAATAATGTACATAATAACAAAAAATATTCACAATAACAAAAACAATATGTATAATAACTACAACAATGTGCAAATTGAGTGCAACTAGACGAATCCAGGCGATATCGATGGTAGCTAGTATCGCTATATCAGCTTCCAATGACATAAGTATCTATTTCTTGATTCACGTCTGCTGACATAATTTTATTACTAAAATCCAACTTTATTTTTTGAGATTATATAAATGTAAAACGAGAAAGAGGAGCTATATATATGCTTAAATATCGGATCAACTCCATGCTGGTGCTTCTCTGGTGCCTGCCACAGCAACCGAGATTTGTTCTGTATCTCAACATTAAGCAAGAAGCAAATAAATTAGAACAACCCCTAAAACAAATTAAGTTCACACAAAAGAAAGAAGCCTTAAATTAGAACAACCCACCCCTGAAACAATTAATTACAATGCGATTTTGAGAGCAGAGAAGTATAAAACCAAGTTATACATGGATAGTGGAGTCAGATGAAATGTTACAGGTTGTTTTATGATTTGTTTGCAATTGAATTATCTTTTACTGTGTGATCTGTTGGAGTGCTTCTTTTATTTAAATTTTTTTGGTAATATTATGATTTATGAAACTATCATATATGATGTCCTCGAAATCTTCAATAAACAAGTCTGTTTACTTTTCCTTTCCTGTATTTTATTTTTGCTTTTCATTTTGTCAATGACTGAAATACATTTAATAATTTTTTTTACAATTACAGAAGTAAATATATTGAACACTCCAAATGTTGAATTGTTACCAAAACTAGAGTTGCTTTTTCCATAGTTGTTTAATACCCTACTTGGCCAATTAAAGTTAAATTCAAGCACGCAAGTATAACTAGAATGTCACCATATTACCTGTTCACTGGTAAGCTAAGGCACATTGTATATTTGTATTTCAATGTTCTATATCATACTTTTAAGAATTATATATCCACGGCAAATTTATAAATAAAAAAAAGACATGGGAACCACTACACGAAAATAGACCGTTTCAAAGTCAATTCATACATACAACGTCGTTAGAAATTACTATTACAATACAATTAAAATAACAAAATGTTTTTAAGCACCACCCCCTTCCCAAAAAATAACAACAGCACAGCAAGAACTAAGCACATATGAAAATTTAAGCTAAATGACATTAATACCGCATGTACAAAAGGATGATCAGGTGTTATATATAGAATAAAAAAAAAGAAAAATAAATCATGAAGCCATGAACTAAAAAGAATTGATCAACACAAATTTGAAGAAAATGTCTTGCATAAGGATTAATTTGCAAGGGCAACCAAGAAATTATCTCAATTTAATAATATTAAGGGAAACAAAACATCACTGTTTTGACTAAATAAGATATTTCTCCTTGGACCCGATTCTTTTAGTGTGCAGCACCGGATTTACTGCGCTGTCAGCTACGGACGGCCCAGATTTGATTCGGAGAGTCTGATATTATAAAGTTTAGCTTGCACGAATCTTGATGCAAATTAAAAACTGAGATTTTCTGCGCAGCACGCACAGTGACGGTACTGCACGGCGGCAGAAGATCTCGTTCCTCCTTTCAGACCTACAAAATACTTCGTTTTTTTTCTCTCTCCTTATTTCTAGTTACCTTTCTACCCCTCTCTTTGCCTCTTCATCTCTTATACTCATGGAGGGGATTCTTCCAATGGTGTACAACGCCATGAAGAAAAAGAAAAAAATGAAGTACTACACCAATCTCTCTTCCGGTTCGCAACTATACATCGACTCCGAACTACCAGAAAATGGTGCATCTACAACAGAGAGGTTTTTCATGTCACCTCAACCAGAGAACTACAAATCACCATGTGAGACAATGCATCAAGAGAGATTTTTCTATACTCCTCAAAGGGAATATTCAGGCACAACCCATGGCACAAGAACTCGTATGCATGAAAAATTGCCAACGCAGCGACAGCCTTCACACAAGTGATCAATGGATGTAAGAAGGATTCGCAATCCGCAGAGACGAGTTGAATGTGATATCCTAATTTCATTTAGTAGTTGTGGGTTCTGATATTTGGATTTATGATCATGTAATTAATCTATTCAAAGTTCCGTTGATGGAAGTTGATTGGCAGTTAGATGCCAATTTTCTTTCCTTGTTTTTTTTTTTCTTTTACGTGATTTCTATCAGAAAATGAAGACAATTCAGAAAAAAAAACAATTTTGAATAATACAATTTTCGTCGACTATCCTATGCGGCGGCTCTTAATGGTTTCAGATTCATGCATTAGTAAGCATATTTTTTAACGATAATAAACAAGTGCCATGATTTAGTACGTAGTCTCATAGTTTACTAGAATGATTTTTTCGGGATCATATGTTCAATCATGTATAAGCATAAATATGGGTTCGTTAATAGACATTTAGTAATAAATGTTGAAGGCTTCATGAACCCCTACATATATATATATAGAGAGAGAGAGGGGATAGTAAAATATATGGTGCTTAATTCATGAAATTGACTTCAAATTCACTTTAAAATTTCAAAATTTTTAATTTAAATTATCGATACAAATCATCTAACGTGTTCTTCATATCGAAATCTCACTGAATAATTTTTTAATTTTTCTGATTTTTTTTTTACTATTTTTAGAGACATTGAAATCATCAAGTAGCTGATTATATATATGACAAAAACCTGGGTACACTGGATACTCTAGTCAATATGAGCCGTTCAATTCATCGAGATTGGTGAAAGTTGATTTCTTGAGAAACGTAGCAAAAGTTAAAGTGAATCACTTTTCACAAATCTCAACAAATTAAACAATCCAGATGGACTAGAATATTCAGAATACCCATCTTTTTTAGTACCCAAGTTTTTATCTACAGCAAAAACTTGGGTACTTCAAAAGACGGATACATTGGGTACTCTAACTCATATGGGTCGCGTAATTCATCGAGATCGGTGAAAAGTGATTTACTTTAAATTTTGCTGTGTTTTTCAGTAAATTATTTTTCACCAATCTCGATAAATTGAACCACCCAGATGAACTAGAGTACCTAGTGTACCCATCTTTTAACGTACCCAATTTTTTTGCCAATATCTATCCGTTTACATTTCAAAATCTACATCTAGGGTTCTCAAAACCGTGTCTGTGTGTCTAAAAACGGCACGGTTAAGACACAGCACGAGACTGTTCACGTGTCGTGCTTAGGTTTCATATTGTATGACACGACACGACACGGAACGTTTACGAGGAGAGGCACTGCACGACACGGCACAGAACGACACGAGAACACGTCTAGACACGACACGACGGCACGACACAACACAGATAGACACGGGTAGGCACGACGCGACACAGATAGACACAGGTAGGCACAGATAGACACGGATAGATACAGAAGTTCAAATTTTTTTGAAATCTTTTAGGTTTATTAATTATTATATTTTAAACTTTACAAATTTTAAAAAATAAACGTTTAGACACGAGTCACGACATAGTTAAGACACAGTTAAGACACGACACGTTTAGAGACGGCAAGTTTAGACACGACACGTTTAGAGACGGCACATTTAGATACAACACGATTAAGATACGACACGTTTAAACACGAAATGATTAAGACACGACACGTTTAGAACACTATCTACATCCGAAACAAAAAAGCAGATATCACAGACACCGATCGATGTATATGAGCGGATAATATATTCGAATGATGTTTTCCATAATTTTTATTTTATTAATTCTACGCAGTAAAACTTTTTAGGGATAATATATTCGGATGATGTTTTCCACAACGCAAGCAAACAGTTGACATTACACATTTACACTATTAAAAAGAAGCCAGCTAATTAATGATCAGGTAGAAAAAAATATACACTTCCAGAAGTACACAGAATTAAAGTAGTATTCTCTTTTTCCGACTGATTCATGTTTACTTCACTTGCTAACTATCACATATATAAGAAATTTCCTCTAATTACAAAATCAACTTTCTTTTTTCTTTCTTACTTTCAAAATAAACACAATTTATATTTTTTTTTGTTGAGCGAAAATGATTGATCTTATGTTGTACGAAATGTTGACGCAATTAATTTCTCTAGATGATCAAAGTCGTAATTCTTTATTTAAATGTTGACGCAATAAGTATCACAGAATTTTTAATACTCTCGAATTATAGATATCCGAGTCGTCATCATCATTTGGGACTTTTTTTCGACAATTTTTGTCACATCGCAAGGACTTGATCGACTCGACAACCAAAGTTTGAGAATGGAGATATATTTACTTCGATATTTTTTGTTAATTTCTCAGTGAAGTTTTAAGATGAAAAACCAGATATTTGATTGAATTAATCGTCACGCTTTTCACATGAGTTGTCTCAAGCTATCATCATCCTTTCATCGAGTTGATGAGTCTCAAGTTGATGAAATCAATATACTTTATCATTTATATTAATTTGTTCATGTAGCTAGCTCTTCTCGAAATTCACATTAATTTGTTAATGTAACTTTGTGATAATACGTATTTATGACAGAAGTTGTGCACGTATATATATACACACACATTAGATAATTAATTTACAACGGAATTTGTTGTTCTCTCTTGTTTCTACATATGCAAAAGGTTATTTGAATTGTCAAAGGACCATGCAGTCAAAGAGAAAATAGTGTTAGATAGATGATATGTGGGTATCAATGGTAGAATTATTTTGTTGTATATGTGGTGTATAAATTTTGGCATTGTTTGTTGTTTTTGTCTAGCATCAAGTTGTTATGTGTACTGTGTTTTCAGTTTGTACTTTTGGTAAAATGACTTGAAATGTTGGACTTAAATTCATAATTTCACAATGGTGATATGTACTTATACGATGGATTTGATGTTGTCGCCAACAAACACAAAGGATAAGATCTTGATTTGAAAAATGTTAACAAATGATAAAATTGTGATGCGGAAAAATGTTAATAGAGGATAAAATCTTAATGTGGAAAAAGTCGGATCCTGGGGTTCGAACTCAAATCTTCACAGTCCAGAGCACCTTAAACACAGTCTCACTCACCTGTTGAGGCTTACAACTTTCATGTAAAGTTGTTTGTCGTGTTTTTATTTAACATCTCGAATGCCAATGCACATTCGCACCTATTTCTAACCCTAATCCTGCCCCCAAGTCCCAAATAGCTTGCATCTCTCCTCTTCTCTATGAACCTTAACTCATTGTTTTATCACCCAATCCTAGCTTGTTCCCTTCGTGCCACCTCTGATGCCCCCATACTCGTTCTCTCTCTCCTTCCCACTGTGTCGAGCGTCTCTTTTCCATACTGCTCCTTTTCTTAAACCCTGGTGTTGTCCGAGCCTCACCCGTTTCAAGTTTGTCCTGCCAGAGCCTGCTCATTTCCAGCCTCTCTTTAAGAGTAGATAGTTTTTTTGCTCATATCATGATTATCTCTTTTCAACAGTACCGATTATTGTTGATTATCATTTTTTTGTGCTTGTTTTATATTTGGGATTATTAACGAAAGTAATAGGGGTGTTGATTTCTTTGAATTTAGGTAGTTTAGCAATATTTAAACATTCTAGAGCAATTGATGTAATTATCTTTCATAATTTTTAAATGATAGAGTGCTAGCATAGCATGAAGCAAAAAAGAGGCATGAGAGGGATGAGAGGAATGAAGGAAATTCATGAGGCATGAGAGTAATTGGAAATGATACGGTCATGGTCCACTCTCTCAGTTTAGGATGCCACATTGCCAATGATTTTGACTTCCAATCTCTTCAAAGATGTGATACCTTAATCAGTAAGCTTTGAAGGTTAAGGTATGGTTTCTAATACACCACTATTTAATCTAGAACGTGAGAAGGTCCTATTTTGTGTTAGTATTGTGATTGATCGAGCTCTCTTTGTATTGATGGAGGTATTGATGTGGAAGATTTAAAGAAGATCAAGAATGATGATTTAGTCTTTCTTAGCTTTACCTATTACTTCTCTGTGAACTTCTTCCACCTTATGATGGAGAAATAGTGGTGTCAAAATCATATTTCTTTCCATCAAGTCTAAAAGAAGAGGTTAAATAATCTATTTTTTCTTTGACATTTACTATGAACTATTGTACTAATTGCTTGTTATTTGTCTAAGTTTGTATTTTTGTGTTTCTTTAAGGGTTTATTGCGAGAGGTATTGGATGGATAACTTTTATATGTCATGTAAGTTTTGTGTTGTATTCTCAGATGACATATGTGAATATTTCTTTGCGTATGGTATTTTTCATTGCTAATTACGTTTACTTTCATTTTGTGCTTGCTAGGGAACTAGTTGATCACTCGATTCGTAGCGAATTAATGAGACATGGGAGAAATTGGAAATAGTATGGTCTATATTTTTCAAATTCTTAGTGTTATTAGATAGTTTTTTTAATTATCACAACTAACATTCATTTGTCAATATATTTGTGAAGGAAGAGAGTGATTGCTCCTGCAATATTTGATGGTCAAGCACCATAGCCTAGTTCTATAATATATATATATATATATATATATATAGAGAGAGAGAGAGAGAGAGAGAAAGGCTAGGGTGCTCCATGGAGCACCAAATCGCTCGTGCTCCACCTTCGTTTTATCCAATTTGAAAATTCCAACGACCGATCTGAACCGTTGAACATGATCTACATATTGAAATCTACTTAGTGATTGAATTTTACATTTTTTTTGAATTTTTTTGCTCTTTTTTTAAAGAGGTAGAAAAGTTGCTAATCAAACGGTTTCTGGACCAACAAAAATTGCAATTTTCCTACCTCTCTAAAAAATAGCAAAAAAATTCAAAAAAATGTAAAATTCAATCTCCAAGTAGATTTCAATATGTAGATCATGTTCAACGGTTCGGATCGGTCGTTGGAATTTTTAAATTGGAGATACGATGTGGAGCATTAGGGGTTTGGTGCTCCATGAAGCACCCTAGCCTAAAAATCTTTATTATATATATTACACCGGGTATCAAGTCATAAAGGCGTTGGCGTGTAAAATTTATTAAATCTTTCACGCTAGGTATTAACTAATAATATATGGTGTAGATTGGCTGAAGAAAAACAGAGTGGTCGCATATCTCTACGACGAATTTTAAGTTACCTTTTGCAACCCCGACATTTACAACGGAAGATAACTGGTGGATAAGCCTCACCGGTGTGAAAATCATTTTTTTCCGTAATGCTAAAACCAACTCTTTGGATACATTTTTTGTCTTCAAATATATTTTTTATTGTTTCCTCTAAGTCAATTTTGATCGTCCCCAACGACTCTTTGTGCTTTTGATACGACTTAAAGTTATACTATGCACCAATGTTTTAGATGGTCTTCAGTAGATATATTCATACCATCTCAATTAATGTTGGACATGTTTATCTTCAATCGACGCTACCCATATCGTGTCAAATATATCATCATTTATAATTCTATCATTTTTGTATGACCACATGATTCACCGCAAACATCGAACATTGATATCTCTACTATATATACTTATCCATCTAATTTAACATTTTTAATATTCTCTGACCTAACACCATTTAACTCACCCTACATATACTCGATTTTAGTTCTTCATATATTTTATTTTATTTTTTGAAATAAAGATGAGATTCAAAGCTACTCAAATTTAAGTGACCTAAAAGTCCATCTATCTGAGTTTTGAACCCATGTGCTACTTATATTTTATTTCTAAGAGAATTTTAAATTATCTCATGAGCTTTTCCTATAAATTAAATTCATAAATTGATTAAATGAGCCGGTTTGAATATAGTTGAAAACACGATATTTTTTTTTTTATTGTAGCGGGTGTAATATCCAACAAAAAAAAAATTCTGAATATTTGAATTTGAAAAGTTTCACACTATATTTTATCTAAACACAATAATAAAAACTATTAAAATAATGTATGGTTGCTTGTTCAATAAATTTTGGAAAATATTCATAAATATTTATCTTCATTGATACCATTTTTTTTTTGTATTTTTACTGAATTGATTCATGACAAAAAAAATGTGAATATTTAGTAAGGATATATATATATTCCGGTCTCTAATCCGACATCCATTTGTATTAAAATTTAACTTGTATTTCTGTAAAGATAAATGGGAATCATTATCATATATATTTGCCAAAGTTATTTTTTTAATTTATTATTATTCAATTCAATTATATATAGTTTCATTAAATCTAATCAGAATGTATATATACTAGGTAACGGCTCGCGGCTTCGCCGCGTCTTGAAAAATAAAAAAATATATATTAATTTTTTTCTTAAGATATCATTAAAAAAATACAGATTACAATATTTTGTAACAAATAAAATAAGAAATAAATTATAAACATTACATTTTAAGAAATAGAAAAGTATTTTTAGATATTATTATTTTATTCTTTAAACCATATGCAAGTGCAAAATAATTGTATTTAAAGTGTCATATTTATTTTGACAAATAATTATAAATAAATATATTTATCATTTTTCTTGTTTCATTGTCTTGCGCCATCAAATAAAAAATAATTGTATTTTCTATTCGGACCATCATATAAAAAATAATTGAAATCACATACTTTGAAAGATCTAATAATTAATAATTGATAATTTTAATTTTTTTTAATACACATTTTGTTTTAACTTATTTGTATCTAGCTTTTCAACTGGTCTTGCCTCAATTGGTTCTTCCACTGTTTCCTTCTCAATTGGATTCTCCATCGTTTCTTCCTTGGGTTCCTCTTGGATTGGATCATATTCAAAATCTCTTCTAATTGATTGACATTCAAGATCATCGGCATCTTCTATTTCATTACTGCCCACAAATGTACTTTTGTTGCAAATGTTATTGTAATTTGACATGAAAATTGCAGCACTAATATAGTATATGGAGAGATTGCATGAAAATTGATTGACCCGAGTCCTGCAACTTCTTCAGTAGTCGCCTATTATTCTGGCGACAACCCCGGAGAAATACTGCGGATCCCTGACCTGTCTAACGTGCGTAACGATCACGAAATAGGGTAGTTTTGTTAACCGTTTTGTTTAATGAAAGATTAAGAAATTTTATTTCGTTAATTATTTCGTTAAAGAAAACAATCAAACGACCGAAACGAAACAGAACGATTAAATTCATTCTCTTCGCTCTTCATCCATCTCCTCTCTTATCACACTAACATAAACCATGAACTGATGGTGAACGATTATAACCATACATCGAATCAAATCTTCAATCTCCTCATTCGAGCAATCATTCATCTCATATCTCATCACCTTCTCTCAGCATAGTATTTTTTTCAGAAATCAAAACAATTCTAACAATACACAGTCACAACGAAACTATGAAACAAACGATCACGAAACAATATGTTTTCGTTAACCATTTCGTTATTTAAATATTTTTTTTATCGTAATCATTTTATTTGTCACGAAACAAA
>CAXKVX010000243.1:0-173265 GCA_964058865.1 Eleocharis quinqueflora | reverse complement strand
GTGAGTGAGTGACGTCGTCTCGTGTCTCAAATGATAACTCCACAAGAACAAGCTGCAATAATTGATTTAGCGAAATAGAAACAAAGATAAAAGTAACATGCAAAATAGCAAATTAAGACATAATTCTCGAATTCTTAACATATTGAAACTTCATTAAACAAGAGATGATTGATACAAATGACTAAGATCTCTTATATAGGCGACAAGCGTCTTGGTCCCAAAGTAAGCAATAATGAAATAAAGAAAGAAAGTAACTGATTGACTTGGTGAATATACCGAATTTTATTGCTAAAGAAATAAAAGACAAAAAATAAATAAATAATCTAAGTAAACTTGGAGTGCACACAAATTGATCTTGAAATAAATTTTGGTAAGATCAATCACATCAATTCAGGATCACTATCCGAATCATATCTCAGATAAATCTTTTGCCAGACTACGTCATACTTCCTGAATTGATAAAATCTTGGAATAAATTAGGGGTGTATGTCCAACTCAACCAATCCAACTCGAAAAATGCGGATTTCGATTTTTATGGTCGTTTACGGTTTTTATTTTGTCAAACCCGACATCTAATATGTGGTACAAATTGTATAATAAAACATGAGTGAAACCCGACCTGACCTTTTATATTTAATTAGACATTTATACTACTAGTAATAAAGTTTTTTTTTTCAATTTTCATCACAAACTTACATGTATATCTTTTTGTCAAACTTATTAATTTTAATTTTGATTACGAATTGACGTCAATGTGTTATTTAAATTATTTCCAATTGTTATTTTTACTTTTGTATCATTAAAAAAATGTGTGAAATATTGAAGTTTATGAAATTCGTGAAATCCGCAAAACCCGACCGCCTGAACAAAATATGAATTGGATGGTTTTTATTTTTGGTTTGATGGTTACGAGCTAAAAACACTACAATCCGAATGACATCTAACGAGTTAAAAATTTATACGAAATCTGTCCAATCCGACATATTTACACCTCTAGAATAAATCGAGGAGAGAATCTAAAAAACGGTAGCACCAACTGTGTAGAGAATTAACATCTTATATTCTTATATGTAGCTTTTGGTAAAGGAAAAGAGAGAGCATACATGCCACCATATGCGTAGGCAATCCATAGAGATTAGAGAGGTTCAGAAAAGTATGGTACATCAGAAAATTTGGCAGGTACTAATGATTGATTTGCCAAGTTAATGATTCTTCGCTGATTGAAGGGGTAATTAACTAATTATAGCATGCAATGCACCATGCGATTCTTGCTTTTGGTTGATTTTGTGTGATGGAGAGAGAAAATGAAAGGGAGCTGATTAGTAGATATTACATTTGATATCGATTATTGACATCGATATTATTATGCACATGTAGTTGAATTTATTATGCACACTGTTTGAATTATTATGTATGTTATTTTTTATACTGAAATAATTATGCATGCTATCTGAATTATTATACACATTATTTTGTTAATATGCATAATAATTTTTCAATACAAAAATAATATGAAATAACATGCACAATAACTCAAATAATGTGCATAGTAACTCAACTAAATGTGCATAATAATTGTGACCTGAGACACAATTAGGAGGAGGGGGGAATGGGGTCACCTGAGAATGGTGACACAACAAATTAATTGTGTAGAATGGAACGCAATGAAAAGAGACACAGATACATGCACTATTGCATTAGGGATTTGGATAGGTCATCTGTTCATCAATCATTGAAAACCCTATTTCTGATTTAATGTTTCACAAATTGGATGATGGAGTGTGAAATTTGTCCTAACATGTAGCTACTAGGTTATGGGCATGAATAACTGGTAGGTGATAATTTGATAGACAACAGTAATGTTATAAAAATTGAACAAAGATTTCACATTGCTTGTACCAACTGAACAAGTTTTGCCTTAATAACATGAATTCCTTTCTTCTAAGAATTACTCTTTTCTCAAATAAATATTATCTATGCCAGGGTTGGTAGCCGTTGGTACTTGGTAGCCATTTTGTGCTGGTTTTGTAACAGAAATGTTTATATATAGCATGTCTATCAGGGAAGACCTTATCCTCAACAAAGAAAATAAATTACAACTAAAATCAAAAGAAAAAAATGCAACCATCCACGTTCTATCTATACACACTAACACACCCATGTTTTTCAGTTCAAAATGCACTGAATGCGAACTTCTTGTATAAATAGAAACTTTTGGTGTCCATCTCTCTATCTTGTTCAGTCTCATCTATTTGTTTATCAGCTTGTTATAAGAAAAAAGTATATAATTGTCGACTATGAAATATATCATCAAGGTATATATCAACTACCAGTTGGATATATATATATGAATTAATTCATACGAATTAGTATATATTCAGAGAGTTGACAGAAATATGTTTTAATTTGTAAATATATTATTGTAGTCGACACATACAGAATGAACATATAGACGTGATAAAATATAAAACGGTAAATCTCCTTTTGCAATGTTCCGTAGATATCAATATTAATACCGACTATCAATACTAATATTATTATGCGCATTTAGTTGAGTTACTATGCACATTATTTGAGTTATTATGCATGTTATTTCATGTTATTTTTCTACTGAAAAAATATTATACATGTTAATAAAATAATGTGCATAATAACTCAAATAACATGTATAACTATATCAGTACAAAAAATAACATACATATCTATTTCAGTACAAAAATAACATGCATAACAACTCAAATAATGTGTATAATAACTCAACTAAATGTGCATAATAACATTGATATTGATAGTCGGTATCAATATTGGTATCTACGTATCAGCTCTCTTGCCAATATTCATATCTATTTAGTATATACAAAACAATTATAACAGACTTACATGCTTTAACACATTTTGCATCTAACTCAAGACACTTTTTTATATTCGACTTAATATTTAGACTCTTCTTTAATATTGTGGGTTCATTATTCTAACTCTCAAAATACTCACCGTACATTTTACAATGCACGATACATTACTGTACAATGTACCCTTAATTGTGACATAATGTATGAACCTTAATATATTCATTTTCTGAACCACCCTAAATTGTTGACTTGTACAATAATTAAAGGGTCACAAATTTTTTAATTTTTTTGAAAAATCAGCAATAAGTCAATACACCATTAAGAAACAAAATGTAGGATACTACATACTCACCATAAAAATCTTGCTTCAATAAATACAAGGAAAAAGAAGTAATAAAATATGACACATAATTGAATAGTTATCTTTAAAAAGTAGATAGAATGGAGAACAATAAATGATGTAGAGATGATTCCCAAGTGGCCACAAATGTGGATTGGAAAAATCTACGGTGTCTTGCATTTTGCTTCTGAGATGTTTCAAAAAGAAGAGCTTCTAAAGTTAAAACGTGAATCTCGTGCGAGACTCGCGCGTCAGTGACAGTGAAAGAATTAGAGGCAAAACATAGAACAATGTATCAGCCTTCTTGTGGATTTGTGCAGGTAGTGATGATTACAAGATATGAAACATCACAGCATGTCTGGATGTACGGAGAATTTGTGACCAACATGCCATCAATTGATTCCAACTGTTTCATCCAAATTTTGATATAATTGCATCACAAAAATTAACCAACCTTATGATTTAACTAGACAATTGAAATAAAAGTACCAGTGTGTGACACAACAATGCCATGACAGATTGACAGCAATAGCTTGATAGATAATGAAACAAACATTACAAATTAAACGCCTAGGATATGATGTTTGTTAATTAGTACATAAAAAAAGTTGTTCTTACCTCTTGTAATTGCTCATGCAGCATGCACATATGCCAGCAAAAGAGTCAGAGGGGCAGATGTTCTTCTAATTTTTTTTTTTTGTAAAATATATATTGTATATTTATTCAATTAACAAAATTTGTTTAGAATATACTTGTAGATTGATTTTCTTTTCAAAAATGTCTTATTTTGAAAAAAAAATCTTAAATTTCGCGTGGAAATTCTGGATCCGCTGTGTGCACTCACTCATTTCATTCTTTGATTCTTTTCCACAAAGTTAGTTAGTTAATCTTGTGGGACCCACCTCTGATACTCTCCCTTTTATTCGGTTCTTTTTACCTTTCATTACTGTCAGTACCAGTAACAGTACCAGTACTAAGTTAAAAAAAAAAACAGTACCAGTACCAGTACCACCAAGACACCAACAAAAAAATAACAGCCTTTTTTTTATTTATCTCACTAGGCGGCTGGATGTAGGAAGATCAGAGAGCAAGGTTGTGGTGGGTCCACATCTTGAGCAGTGCAGTGGCCAAAGAAACAAACAAACAAACAAACAAACAGTAGCCGCGCAGTTCTCTCTCGTCGCTTTTTCCGGTGTCCACTGCCTCTGCTCTTGACAGCTGCCCCTCTCTTCCTGCCACCTCCACTGCCCCCATCTCCAATCAAAAGTCTAAACCATTATTTCTTCGAGCCTAGGTTCTTTGAATTGTAATATAATTGTATAATAATATGGATCACCCTTTTCCCGGTTTTCCCTAGATTTCCTGTGCTCTCATGCTCTGCATCTTGTGGTTTGTGGTTAATTATTATCTTATCTGCTTCTCCTTTCAGGCTTTATCCTGGCATGCAGAAAGATCTTCTTTTAATAAAAAGTTGACGCTTTTTGAGATTTAAGATCTTTAATAGGTATTGGGACTGAGATTACGGAGCCACTAGAGAAAAAACAAAGGAAATATTTCGTATGATAAGGACAGCTAGATTTTCTAATCATTCGTTGCTGCAGTCCCAATTGGGTTCTGTTGCAATTTTTGTTGAATAAGTTATATGTAAAGAATAAATATCAAGTATTTCCTATGTATACGAGAAGACAAGTTAATTAATTACTGGGGACATGAGATCAACAAGTACAAAATTGTATAAAAAAAGATTGAATATAAAAAGCCAACTGTACAAATTACATACATCGAAGCACAAACCAATAATAAAGGAAGAAAAAAAAAAGTAAACAACTGAGATGTGGCACTATCTAGATGAAATCCTAGAAAAGGGATCCCCATCGCTTTTGTTTAAAGCAACGGGTAATGTCGGAAACTTATATGCAAAGGTAAAAGAGAGGTTAGCAAGGAGACTGTTAGGTGCTTGTGAATTTCACATTTACAAGGAGGCAGGAGAACGAAGTACAACTTGGAGGGTATTTTAGACAATCAAAGTTCTATGACTTCTCTGATGAATTGTCACAATTCTCAAATTAACAGATAGATCCCTGTCATTGAACCACCGGATCGGACGGCTTGGTTCGTTCAATCGGCCGGAATATTACTGGCGCCCCATATTGCGGGTATAGAAGCATCAATATCGTCGGCGCATGAACATACGACGGTGATAATCTCAAGCTAAATCGTTGTAGTAAAATCGATAGTGTAACTTTCGCCTCTAAG
Organism: Eleocharis quinqueflora; assembly: GCA_964058865.1. Lineage (NCBI taxonomy): Eukaryota > Viridiplantae > Streptophyta > Magnoliopsida > Poales > Cyperaceae > Eleocharis > Eleocharis quinqueflora. Next base: position 167,820 of record CAXKVX010000243.1, on the reverse strand, counting down.
ATTGCCAAGTTCTGGCCAATGCACATGCGAGACCCGAACCCGAATGGGATGTAGGCCAACGGGTGCCGAGCTGCACGGGCAGCGCCGTTCTCAAACCGGGCTGGATTGAATTGCGATGCATCCGGGCCCCATAAATGTGTGTCGTGGTGAACAGCCAAGATCGGGATAAGGAGCTCTGTATCCTGTGGGACCATGTAACCACCAAGCTCCACATCAGCCTTTGCACGCCGTATGGTCGCAACTGCTGGTGGATACAGTCGTAGTGTCTCACTCAATATCATACCAATCTATTCCAAAAAGAAAACAAAAAATCCATTAATTAGATTTCACTTTTTACTGTCTTTTTATCTCCTTCTACAGGAATACTATTATTATTATTCTCAATGATAGATAGATGATTGGCTAACGCCTACATAATCATTGTAGAAATAAAAAAGAATCAAAAGAAATTGTGTATATGTGTACCGTTTTGAGCTTAGGAAGGTGCTCTTTGGAGGGTAGATTGGTGGGCCCACAGACCTGAAGGACCTCATCCCGGGCCCGCTCTTGCCAGTTGGGATGCATGGCAAGAAGCACACTGGCCCACGTTAACAGGTTAGAGGTTGTCTGCTTCCCTGCGAAGAAGAATGTCTTGCATTCCTCCACCATGTCATCTATGCTGATCATTGCAGAATCACTGTCAGGTGGGGACCACTTGTCATTCAATTTAGAGTTGATCATTAACCCAAGCAAATCCCTTACGCCATTTTTCTGAGCACACTGCTTCTCATCAACTGAATCTGAATGCGAGTCCTCTTGCTGTCGGCGTGCAATTAGGCTTTGTAACCCTTTTCTGATTTCTCTGTCAAGTACCCATGACTGCCTGTTCCTCTTTGTTGGAATAAACCTGTCAAATTATAGAAACAATTTTAATTTCAATTGAATTGTTGGGTTTGGCTGATTAAACTAAGAAGTCAATTTTTTCACAGGGTGAGTTAGTTAATGTACCTGTAACCAGGGATGAAGACCTTGCGAAAAGCTTCGGCAGCGAAAGACATGAGCTGTGTCTGTAATTTGAACACCGCCTTGCCGTCATCGTAGCTTGTACCGAAGACGGTACGAGTTATAGCATCCTCGGTTACAATTTGAAACCACTCGGCCAAATCGATTTCCACCTCACCAGCCTCGGCTGATGCAGACATGGCTGTCAATTTGTCGGCCATATCTGCCACAGTCTTCCCAACAAATGGTACTAACAACTGTTCAGTGAAAATTCAAATTAGGACAAAAAATGCAGAAAATTTGAATTCAACAGTGAAAAGTAACAAAATTGAATTCGTAAAAAAAGAAAAGTAAAATTCTTCAAATTACCTTGAGATTTTCCATGTAAAATGCTGGAGTAAGAACTTTCCGGTGGTGGGCCCACTTCTTGCCGTGCAGGCTAACCAGACCATCTCCTTCAAGCTGGCGTACCAGCGGATGGGACTCGTACCGATCGAAGTACTCGGACCGAGACAGAAAGATCTCTCGTATCATCTCAGGATCGGAGATGGTGAGACGGGGTGTGGGGCCGAACCATATAAGAACCGTAGAACCTGAGGTTCAGTGTCAGTTTCAGAGTGAGAAGTCAGAACTGGTACTAAATTAGAAATGACAAAACAGAGCAACTAGCTCTAAAGGAGAAAGAGAAAGGAAAGGAGGCAAGAGGAGTTAATGGCGAGGCACATATCACGCAGGAGGGATACATCTTAGACACCTTGTAGGGGTACAAGAAGGAGACATGGATTAAGAGAGATAACGAACAGGGAACAACAGCTCCCTAGCGCTTGAGAGCTACATGACCCTGTTTATTTATTTTTTCATTTTCATTTATTAATTTTCATCATTTTTTTTCTGGGAAAAAATAAAGCATTTATCTTTTTGTTTTGGGTTATACTTATACATGAGAGGTGACCGCAAAAATAAAACGAAAAGGATAAAAAAGAGCAAATCTATTACTTTTACAGCTTGTAGTGGAAAAAAGGACTGTAGATACTGACAAAAATAGGAAAAGGCTGAAATTAGTTAGGAAAGGAAAATGGGAAACAGATCATGTTAGTAAGAAAGAGAGGAGAAAGAGGATAAATATGATGAAAGATATGGCAGCCAGAGTAAAAAATAATAACAAACAATAATTCCTATTTATTAATTTTGAAAACCCATAATTCAGAACTGACCTCATGATTGGGAAAACACCAAGAGGTGATTAAACAGCGCTTGAATCCAAACAAAAGACATGACAGAGGAACATATGCACAAAACAGAGAAAATACCAAAAAACGACACTATTCAAGTACGCATAAGCTAGATATAACCCATCTCTCTTTCTTTCCTTTTCATGTTGAAATTTTTTTAAAACGGGATCATACATACCGTAGATCTTCTTCCAGTAATGGTAGAAGGCAAGAACTCTAGGAAATATATTGTGTGAAGTTTGCGGCACCATTGGTTTAGATGAAGCTTCCATCATTAAAGCAACCATCTCTTTGACACTGCCAAGGAAGAACCGGTACGGCGGCCCCCGTATCCCCTGCTTCGCAAAGTGTTCTTCGAGTCTCTTTGGTCGTAACCAGAGTATGTCAAGCACCTTGGTGCCCATATACATGCAAAACCACATAAAGCTTAGGAAAAGAAGTGACTTGAACAACCACCATGCCATATTTTCATCCATACTCTGTTTTCCTTTGCTTAATTTTGAATTTTCTCTGTTTTTTGAACAGCACTACAGCAGGGGAGCAAAAGCAACTGAGGTTTTCTCTTTGGTCTTTTTTGGATTTTTGGAGTATATAGAGAAGTAAAGTGGGGGTGGGTTTATATACGTAGACAGAGAGAGAGATAGCAAGAGAGAGAAAGAGAGTATGAGAGAGAAAATAGAGCGTGACCGGCGCCGATGGGGCCGCCGTTTTGTTTTTAGGAGAGGGTTAAAAGGGTCAACGAAGTGGCTGATTGTTTTTTACCAAAATACCCTTCTCAGTGTCTGCGTTTGTTTGGAGGAATGGTCGTTTTTAATTTTTTATGTGCTAAGTAGTAGGAACAAATGTGTTTGTTATTCGTATGAATGAGGTTAAGAAATTAGAACTTTGAATTTTCTGTATTTTTTCTTTATTTTGTTACGTGTGCAAACGACTAAATGGCTGCAAATCTGAAGGTGATATAAAGTTTTATTTCGTTTAGAAGATTAGTTCGTTTTATTCAAGGTAAAATAAGGAACGTTGTTGGGCTAAGGCCCATTTTTACTTCTTTCAATTGCTTGCTCCGATACAAATTAATCGACTTTGCAATGATTATATTATTATACTCTAATCTAGGGGCAAAGCGGCATAAACTGAAAAAGAATTCTCTCTGGCTCAATATATTTTGTGAATTCAGCCCTCAAAATAGGAACGAGATTAGCTGACGCGCGCCACCGCGCTGCACGCGAAGAGGATCGTCCGATTTTTTCGTGATTCATGTTACATATTTAAAACATTTCTGATTGTCATCTGGACGGTCGAAGCTACGCGCGATACTGCACTGCGCGGTAGAAGAAGAAGGTCCCTCAAAATAGTAGCTAAACTACATTTTGTAGTATTCTGACATAGACGTACATGTGACGTGTCAATTAATTTTCAATCAGACAATGTTTCATCATGACCATGAGGAACTGGAGCATAACATCCGATGTACATAATCATTATTTCAACAAACTTAGTATTGAATTTGTTTTCTATAATGTATTATTTTTAATGAGTTTGTTTCAGAAAAAAAATTCCTCAGATCCTTGAATAAAATTTCTATCAACTAGTTGGGTTTAAATAATCATTCCACTAAATGGGATTATATGAATTATTAAAATATTTTCATCTCACTTGTAAGAATTGTGAATATGGCACTTGTGATCTCAATTGCACAAATGCAAAGTATTAGAAAATTTATTAAATTAGTAATGTATCTGAAACTGTTACATAAATTTCAATACAAATATAATACACGAATCAAAATATTTTGTAATGTGAAAAAGCTGCTAAATTACTTCTACTAAAAATAGATTTAGTTTATACAATTATTGAACAGGTGATGCTAATATATAAAACCATAATGTCTTACTTAAAGTTTAATTTCTTTCTCTCCTATAGTATTTATAGGCAACCTGTACAGTGGCGGATCCATCTTAGGGCAAGCTTGGCAAATGTCCGGGCTTGATTTTCAAAAAACGCGAAATTTAGTGTATTCTTTGTTATTTTTGCAGTGAAAAATGAATTTTTAATGATATTTTAGTGTGTTTTAGTGTATTTGTGCCGGGCCTTGATCTCAGACTTAGTGCCCGAGTTTAGTTATGTTCGAACTTAAGTGGACCTCTGAATCCGCCACTGAACTGAACGTGTATAATGATGAGCAGTTATATTAGTGTTAAACAAAACTTAGAAAGCTATTGTAATGGCCATCCACAGATCCACTTGCCCTTAAAAAGTTCACAATAAAAATTAATAAAAAGGATGAAATAGAAAAAGAAAACGCTGAGAAAAACGTGCCATGGAATAAGGTAACTAAAGTGCAAACCAAGTTATCAAACACAGAACAAGAATTACGCTGCTCGAAATTCGAATAGACACTGTTAAAGAGACCACATCCTTTACAGCTGCCCCCATGATCTCAACTCGTATTATTATTTTATGGTGGCAAAATGGCAATTGGGCAAAAGATGACATCGGGTTTGGTTTGGTAAATGGGGCCTAATTGGATCCGGGTATTTCTTTTACGGATTAAATCAGTGTCAACTAGCTTTTGAGTTTACTGAGAGCAAAATTATGGTGCATGCTCATACATTGTGTTTGTGTATTCGAATTTTTCAATATATATCGAGATTCGTAGAGATTCGTGTGCATCGAATTTCGATGCACATCAGAGAATTCAAATACGCGAGCATGATACATGTACATGCACCGTAAAGTAATCCTTGGTTCTAAATAGTAATGAGGTAAAGAATGTTTAAAAAACTTGATTGACTTCTACTCGGTTGGCTTGCCCCCTTCCAATTTCCCTATGCCTCAAGTCAAAACATTGTTATTTTTCTTATGCCAGTTAGTCAAAATATTTTATTAACAAGTCGTACTGTTATAAGTGGCCTTTTTTCTTCATAGAATAATTAATGAGGGAAATTAAAATAAAACTATGGGGCATTTGGATACATGCCACCTTAAAGTATCAAAATTAGATTTTTGCCATCTTATACTACCTCCTTTCAAAATTGCCACCCAAAACATCTCTTATTCAGATTTTTGCCACAATACTGTACAATTTTCTTTTTCCTGAGTAAAAATAATTAAAATGATTTTCTAGGACCAAAATAGCCCTGTGTCAAATATAATCAAACTGTGTCGAATCTAATCAAATGATTTGATTAATCGAATCTGGGTCGAATTTGCTGAATCAAAACAACACACAACGACACAGAGGGACCCTAATCCCGCCCTCATTCCTTCGCGTAGTTGTCGATCATTAGCTGCCGTCAGCCTGCTCTCCGCACCTCCTTCGATCAATGGATCTCTCTGGGTTCCCAACGAGTTAGTCTCAATTTCCATAAATTTCTATTTGATATTGTTTGCTGGTTTTGGGACCTTGTAATCTGGCAACGATGTTCCAGATTTGGAAAGAAGAACATGTATTCTGACAACAATTAATGGTATACTTGAGCCATGATTTGAACTAGAAGAACGAGTTAGCCTCTTGAAAGAAAATGTTCCAAATTTGGATTAAAAGAACTTGTAATCTCTCAGATTGAGCAGAGATGCTAGAGCTTCGTCTCTCCCAGATTGAGGAAAGCTGCTAGAGTTTCGTTTCTACTCTCCGTGAGTATCACTCCTGGATGCCAGGTCTCCGTGAGCAGAGTTGTCGGGTCGTCAATGGGATATAAAAGGGGAAGACGAATCTGACAAGTGGGTCTTGTTAATATAACAAGTAGGAAAGAGGGCATATTGGGAAATACCAAAAATATTTCAAATATACAGTATATTGTATTAATATTTAAATTATTAATTGTCATTAGGGGGCAAAAATCTGAATAAAAGATGTTTGGGATGGCAATTTTGAAAGAAGGTAATATAAGGTGGCAAAAATCTAATTTTAGTGTTTTGAGGTGCATGAACACAAATTTCCCTAAAACTATATATGGTATATATAAAAATGTATTAGTACATATAGGAATAGAACTTTCTATAGTTCAAGCATTTCGGAATAAATTGAGATCCCCAAATGAAGATTAGCTGACCTCAAGTGCATATGAAGTTAAATCGTACACTACAGAAACTTTCTCTATATCCTCCGGATCCGAATCTGCTGCTCGTATCAAAGACGAGCGGGACCATACTTGCTTTGATTCGACCGTTATGAATCGATCGACCGTCACAGACGACTGTAATTTGATTCAGAGGCAGATGCTTTCACCGTTAGATGAATTTTGAACGGTCCAAATCGAAACAAGCATGAGACGAGGAAAAATATACGAGCAGCAGATTTGGTTCCTATATCCTCCTCTGCTTGTGTTATTTATTTTTCTTATTTTTCTTGTTAAGAATTTAGTGGTAAGGATTATTTATTCGTTTTCAACACTTCAAAACTGAATCAAATGGATTTCCAAAAATTTCAAGTTAATTACTAATTTCATTAATTATAATATTTTTGTGAATTATTAATAAATTAGAGGTTCCTGCGGTATAGTGCAATTTGATAGAGACACAACCTTCCAAAGAAGAGGTATGAGGATCAAATCTTGCAGAGATGAGTATAAGAGTAGATTAACTTAAAAAAAATTGAATGTCAGATTTTTAGATCTTGCCTCTAATATAAAGAGGACGTTTGCCTTAAAAAGTTTGTCTTTTTATTTCTTAAAAAATAATATCATTTCAGAAATATATCAATACCACAAAAAAGAGATTTGTCAACGGTTAAATTTCATCTTGTCCAACGGTTAGACATCTGTTGATGTCTAAAAAGTTATTGAATCATATATAAAGAACCATTGACAAATGAATGTTGTGGAAGAGAAATAGTAATTTATTATTCGAGATAAGACACCGATTATTTAGTAAATAACCATTATCATAGCGGACCTAAGGCAATAACTATTTAATAAATATTTGTTGCCTTAAGTCTTTATATTAAAAGTCTTTTATAGTGGCTAGTTTCAAATTTGCTAGTCAACATATCATTTAAACTATCACAGACATTTGAAATTAAAGACTTAATATAAAGCACATCTATATTGCATATAACATGTCACATTATAATCTATGATCAAAATAAAAAATATAAAAGAAACAAAATACAAATAAAGCACATAACTAGAAAAAAAAAATACAAAAAAAGATAGCTAAAAAGATGCAATTACTATCTTAGCAACACAATGATACAAATGTAAGATCTCATGTTCGATTCTTTACCAACAAAATCGAACACCTCTTTTGCAATATTTGTCAGATCTAACTTCAGCCTCAGTTAAGTGTAGGGGTTCAGTTTCTTGATAAAAAAACCTAACAGGAGATGTCCATTGAATTGCATATTTTGAGCGAAAACATCAATTGCGTCAAAGTAGAAATGAAGGAGTTGACTTTGTCATAGAGTTGCGAGCATGAAGATTGTGAAGCTTTTTACACAAATCGTGCATTACTGTCTAGAATTGACTTTATTTACACTCATTTTTTTTTATCACAACTAGCAAAACATGTCACAAATCGTGCATTACTGTCTAGAATTGACTTTATGTACTAGAAACTCTACCATGCAAAACATGTCACGAAAACAAGGTACGAAAACAAGGAAAGGCACGACATGACACGACACGAAAACAAGGAACGACATGACACGACAACACGTCTAGACACGGCACATTTAGGCACGACACGACGACACGGGTAGACACGAGTAGACATGTCCAAAAATAATATACTAGATGTCCCAAAAAAATCTATAAAATTTCAAGATTTTTTTTTCAGATTCTTATGTTCTTGTATTTTTTCTTTCTATTTTTTAGTTTTTTTTAATTATTCTTGGCACGATTAACACAAATAAGCCACGCTGTGCCGAAGCAACACAACACGAACAAACACGTCACGATTAGACACGACACAGTTAAGATACCGCACGTTTAGACACGACGCGGTTAAGACACGACACGTTTAGGCACATCATGTCTAAACGTGCCGTGTCTTAACCGTTCCGTTCTAATCCTTTCTAATTTTTGGTACGACACAGAACGACACGATAAATATAATAAAATGCTAACCGTGCCGTGCCGTTTCGTGTCGTGCCAAGCCGTGTTTGAAACGAAACGAAACGACACGAATTTAGAACACTACACTGACGTCGTGAATTCATAGGTGTCCTCAAACGTCATAGTACTCGAGTTCATAAGTGATCATGATACTTAAAAGTTCACAAGTGATCATAAGGTAAAAATAATATGATCAAAATTGTTATGTTTCAACAAACGCTATAATTGTGTATTGTAGTTTGGAGCTGATACGTAGATATCACAATCGATATCGACTATTGATACACATGTTATTATGCATATTATTTTGTTAGCATGCGTAATATATAACTTTTTTAATACAAAATAATATTCATAATAACTCAAACAATGTGCATAATAATTCAAACAATGTTCATAATAACATACGTATCAATAAACGATATTGATAATCGGTATCGATTGTGATATTTACGGAACATTTTCTTTGTAGTTATTCTATAGTCGGCACATGCAAGTTAATACATAAATAACAGTCGGTCTTTTTTTTAATTCATCATAAAACTATTAACTTTGGACTTTATATATAAGAATCCAAGACTAACTTATATAGTTCCACATTCATTTCAGACGAAAACCCTTTTATGAAACCTTTGTAATTACACGCACGCATCTAGAATTCTCATATAGGAACTGCAATCTAATTGACCCATATGATAATTGATACCACTATATATGTAACACCTGCAATTGCATTATAGCTTGTGAGCACTCTTACTAATTTAATAAATCGTGTAAATATACAATTCTTATGTAACACATGCAATTGCATTATAGCTTGTGGAACACTTAATTACTAATTTAATAAATCGTGTAAATATACAATTCTTTTGTAAAAAAAAAAATTATCATCTTTTTGCAAGGTTCACGTAAATCTCCCTGACCACATAAAAGATATCACTATGTACTAGTAATTAGAAACTAAACGTTAGAGAATTAAAATTTTGAGATTGAAAAACCTTCTGGAATTAATACGTAGCGAATTGCTAAAGTACTAATGTGATTAATAAATTAATTTATTAAAATAGCAAGAATGAGGATTCTGGTTAAAGAAAGTAAATTTTGACCGTAAAATATATATTTCTTCAAACCTCTAAAAACATAAATAATATACAAAATGATTAACCATATGGAAAGTTCCTTTAGAGAAATGCGAATATATATTGTCGATTAAATGAGTTGTAAAATGAATACATACTAGACCCCTTCTCCCAAATCCAACTCGGCGTTACTGTGTGTATCTTTTTCCCTATGTACTTTGTGTATACTGTCAGATTAAATATCAACGCTCAACTTTCACGCTACTAAAATGATTTGGAGGGTGATATGACCCCCACATGTGGGCCTTCATCCTTCGACACAAGAATAGCTTGTAGCCCATAATACAGTTTTCTTCCTCCATCTCAGATCGACGGATCATGATCTCGAGGCACTAAATTCACTTCGGAGTATTTAGCCCTCTCAACAATAAATGGATAATCGATATTAATGAGTGGAAACTGAAGAATCTCCAGAATTTCAGCACTAATTACGTCACGAGACGATGGTCGGTTACGATAGTTAATTCTATAATCATATCTCATTTATTGCATTTAATAGCCTCGCATCTCAAGACAGACTATATATATTCCTCCCTGTCCTCTGTAATAGGCATATCTAGTTGTACTTAATAACTTCTCCGGTTTGACGATTTTCAAAACAAACTTGCATTTCACAGTTTCTCTATTGAGAACTTGAAGGTGATCTTTTGAGAAGAAATATCTAGCTTTTCACGATATTTCCAACGCTTAAAAAATGCAGAAATATGAACTAAGGATAAAAAATTATGGCAGTTTCAAGATCTATAGAAAAGCTAAAACATTATATTGATAAAGTAAATTGATATATTCATATATATATTGATATATGATTATAAAACTTCTCAAGAATCATATTTTTACAGGGAGGACCATCATGGACGCTTATGGTACCGATTGAGACATTGATATATCGATATGGCATATAGATATGTCGATATGGTGCACATAAAGCTATTTTTGCTAACTGGAGGTTATTTAAAGGCGATTTTTGCTCTCCCAAAGTATCAAATCAACCCCAAACACTCCTTAAGCATTCTCAAGCTTCCTAGGATCTAGAGAAGAGCTCTAAACTAGACAAACCCTTTAATTACTCTTGAATCTTTGTTTTTCTTCAAGAAACCTCAATCATCATCTAATCGTTTATTTTAGCAATCAATTGAGAGATAATTTTTACTTGAGTGATTGAGTGCCAAGTTGCCATGATCTCGTGGAAAGATAGTGCCAGACTCATCCTCCTTCTTTGATCACGTTGTGGATAGTTGTTTGTAATTCCTTTGTGGATTGTTGTTGGATTGAGATTTTTAGTTACCAACTTTTTTTGTAAGGGAACTAAAATCCACCTTTGTATGAACATTGTGGGATAGTGCATCGACCCGGTGTGGGATCGGTGAGTCCCATGAACGTAGGATTTGAAAAGATTTCAGCCAAATTACGTTACATCGAGTGACATATTTATCTTACTATCTCTATCTCTCTTTATTACTTTCTTGCAAATCTTGGTGTTCTTTAGATTGCTAATTTTGTTAAAATTGAATTATGAATTGATTAAATTGCTTATGTTATACAAATTGTGCTATAGTACCCATTTCCAACATCTCTCACTTGTACTACTCTAAACCATTTAGTAAAAAGTTCGTATTTCCTTATTATATCTACGCTTAGATAATTTACTTTGAGATCTGATCAATGGTGCTTTCGTTGAGATCCAAATTTCTCTACAAAACTCATCCTCAACAATCATGTCATATTCAAGAACACATCTCGAACAAGATCTTCCACCATATACCACAACTTCCCTTGCCGCATAACCATTATCCGACAGTTACACCACCTCTATATCCTCCGCCACCTCCACCAGAAACTCAACCCCCTCATCATTCATTCGTCATAAAACCCCACTTTATTTATCATCAACCAATACCCTCATCTACTCCGAACACGCATATCCTCACCATAACAAAATCTCAAGCAAAAATCAGCAAGCGAAGAAATCTATTTGGTTCAGATGTTGAAGGTCGTTGCATCACGGAAATAATCCGAACTCGCAATTCGAAGAATACTCGCAAGTCTCCCTCAACCAATTCTCTTTTCTACATTTTGCAAATCAAAAAAAATGGGAAGATTGTTGTAGCTAATTTTTTTCAATTTGTAAATTTGCAAAACAAATTGGCATTTTGCATATTTCTTTGTTTGAGATCTTTATAGGAATAAGCAAATCAAAGGAATTGGAGATACAAATGTAAGAATGGGCTAAAGCATGGAGAACAAGCTTCAAGCAAAGTTTTTGCTTTATTGGAAAATAATAATATTTAAATTTTAGATTGAAATGAGCAAATTTAAAACAAACATGGTGTAGCGTTGTATAAGAGATTGCTAAATTATTAGGATATTATTTCGTAGATACCAATATTGACATCGACTACCGATACCGATGTTATTTTACACATTTAGCTGAATTACTATGCACATTATTTGAGTTATTATGCATTTATTTCATGTTATTTTTGTATTGAAAAAATTATTTATGCATGTCAACAAAATAATGTATATAATAACTCAAATAGCATGCATAACTATTTCAGTACAAAAAATAACATGCATAATTATTTCAGTACAAAAAATAACATTCATAACTATTTCAGTACAAAAAATAACATGCATAACTATTTCAGTACAAAAAATAAAATGCATAATAACTCAAATAATGTGCATAATAACTCAACTAAATGTGCATAATAACATCGGTATCAATAGTCGATATCAATATTAGTATCTACGTGTCAGCTCCCAAATTAATAATAACACATTTAAACCATCAATTAGAACTCATGAAAAATTTAATCGTTTATCGCCAGCAATTTCTTGATTTAAAGTCTCCGGCCTTCTCTCCGCAATATTGGAAGTTTGGGATGAGATCAGTATTTAAGTAGTTTGAAAAAAAAATTGTAAACAAGCAACAAAACAAAGAAACATCTTAGTCAATTATACCATTTTAACAAATAAAGAAAGAAAAATATGTGAAGTAGCTATTCGGTAAATCTATCTTTTAGCACCAAATAACATATTGTACGCGCTTGCCACTATTTACATACAAAAAAACAAGTTTAATAACAAAAGAATTATAGCAAGGAAAAAAAACCAAACCTTTTAATGTTGCACATAGAAATGGGACAACAACCTAAAGACTCCAAATTTCGCAGCTCAATGTGTTGAAGAAGTGACAAAAAATATTAACTACAAAAGTTCAACTCCTACCACATACATGCATTGCAATTTCATAAGACTATAAAAATTTAACTATGCCATATACTTGTCCTGTCATGAGCCTCTGAAGCCATCCTAGATCCTATAAAGTATGCAATAGATAAATCAAATGATGCAAAGATAACCAAATTTAAATAAATGATTGTTGGAGAAATATATTAGTATTTATGTATTATCTTAGTTATAATGAAAATATAATTCTTTATTAGGAAAAATCGGTAATCCTTTCATCAATATTAAATTTTAAAAGAAATAGACATGACAATAAGAGAGCTTACCGATTGCTGCATAAATTTTTTATAGTATATTGGGTGACCATTTTTCCACACAATTTAGAAAATGGAACTCGTCTGTGTGAAATTTTTCCTAATTTGCAATCAAAGACAATTATTTCAGTTCAAATATAATTAAATAATTAATTTAAAATAAAAAATATAGGAATTAAATGCTTACATTCAATGTGAGTGGCAAATCATAATAGTGCTTTATTGAATTTCTGCATAATCGAATATATTCTTTCGGCTTACTTGTGCCATAATATACATTACTTTAGGTCACAATTTCTTGAACTTCACGACACAGTGGCCATGTAATATTTGCATTGACCAAGACTTAATTCAAATGTTCTGTTTTTAAATCTTCAAGTAAAAAGATGTATGTTCTTTTTTCATCCGCATTTAGAGAAAAAAGATGCCTAAAAACTTTGATAACAAAAAAAGTACGAAACATTGTTTATAATTTTTTTTATAAAAGTACAAAACAATCACACTAAATACAACAACTCGAATAATTGTGTTTTCCACTAATAAAATTGTTTCATCTATTTTGGTATATTTCTCAATAATTATCTATTTTCTACATTTGTTGTAATTTAAAACAATAATTATGTGTTCGTAACAAAGTAATGTAAGACTTTCAAAATCAGATATTGCAAAGAACTCATGAAAAACTATTTAAATAGTATTCCACATTTCTTAGAATAAAAACTCATTAATTTATTAAGTGAAATCGATTTCTAGATTTTAAATTGATTTTATGATTACAAATATTAACTTCAATATAAAATAAAAATATAAATGAGCAAATTTCAAACAAACATGGTGTATCGTTGTATAAGAGATTGCTAAATTAATAGGATAATGTTTCGTAGATACCAATATTGATATCGACTACCGATACCGATGTTATTTTACACATTTAGCTGAATTACTATGCACATTATTTGAGTTATTATGCATTTATTTCATGTTATTTTTGTACTGAAAAAGTTATTTATGCATGTCAACAAAATAATGTACATAATAACTCAAATAGCATACATAGCTATTTCAGTACAAAAAAATAACATGCATAACTATTTCAGTACAAAAAAATAACATGCATAACTATTTCAGTACAAAAAATAACATGCATAATAACTCAAATAATGTGCATAATAACTCAACTAAATGTGCATAATAACATCGATATCGATAGTCGATATCAATATTAGTATCTACGTGTCAGCTCCCAAATTAATAATAACACATTTAAACCATCAATTAGCACTCATGCAAAATTTAATCCTTTATCGCCAGCAATTTCTTGATTTAAAGTCTCTGTCGTTCTCTCCACAATATTGGAAGTTTGGGATGAGATCGGTATTTAAGTAGTATGAAAAAAAAATTGTAAACAAGCAACAAAACAAAGAAACATCTTAGTCAATTATACCATTTTAACAAATAAAGAAAGAAAAATATGTGAAGTAGCTATTCGGTAAATCTATCTTTTAGCACCAAATAACATATTATACGCGCTTGCCACTATGTACATACAAAAAAAGAAGTTTAAGAACAAAAGAATTATAGCAAGGAAAAAAGCCAAAGCTTTTAATGCTGCACATAGAAATGGGACAACAACCTAAAGTGTCCAAATTTCGCAGCTCAACGTGTTGAAGAAGTGACAAAAAATATTAACTGTAAAAGTTCAACTCCTACCACATACATGAATTGCAATTTCATAAGACTATAAAAATTTAACTATGCCATATACTTGTCCTGTCATGAGCCTCTAAAGCCATCCTAGGTCCTATAAAGCATGCAATAAATAAATCAAATGATGCAAAGATAACCAAATTTAAATAAAGGATTGTTGGAGAAATATATTAGTATTTATGCATTATCTTAGTTATAATGAAAATATAATTATTTATTAGGAAAAATCGGTAATCCTTTCATCAATATTAAATTTTAAAAGAAATAGACATGACAATAAGAGAGCTTACCGATTGCTGCATAAATTTTTTATAGTATATTGGGTGACCATTTTTCCACACAATTTGAAAAATGGAACTCGCCTGTGTGAAATTTTTCCTAATTTGCAATCAAAGACAATTATTTCAGTTCAAATATAATTAAATAATTAATTTAAAATAAAAAATATAGGAATTAAATGCTTACATTCAATGTGAGTGGCAAATCATAATAGTGATTTATCGAATTTCTGCATAATCGAATATATTCTTCCGGCTTACTTGTGCCATAATATACCTTACTCGAGGTCACAATTTCTTGAACTTCACGACACAGTGGCCATGTAATATTTGCATTGACCAAGACTTAATTCAAATGTTCTGTTTTTAAATCTTCCAGTAAAAAGATGTATGTTATTTTTTCATCCGCATTTAGAGAAAAAATGCCAAAAAACTCTGATAACAAAAAAAGTACAAAACATTGTTTATAATTTTTTATAAAAGTACGAAACAATCACACTAAAGACAACACCTCGAATAATTGTGTTTTCCACTAATAAATTTGTTTCATCTATTTTGGTATATTTCTCAATAATTATCTATTTGTACATTTGTTGTAATTTAAAACATTAATTATGTGTTCGTAACAATGTAATGTAAGACTTTCAAAATCAGATATTGCAAAGAACTAATGAAAAACTATTTAAATAGTATTCTACATTTCTTAGAATAAAAACTCATTACTTTATTAAATGAAATCGATTTCGAGATTTTAAATTGATTTTATGATTACAAATATTAACTTCTATATAAAATAAAAATATAAATGAGCAAATTTCAAACAAACATGGTGTAGCTTTGTATAAGAGATTGCTAAATTAATAGGATAATATTTCATAGATACCAATATTGATACTGTACAGAGATTTTGTGATGTGCGGAGAAGAAGAAAAGGTGTTCTGATTCTGTACATGAATTCTGTGATGTGTTGTTGGCATTTGGAGGATTTTTACCTTTTTCGTTTTCCATAAGTAGGTTTAGAACTTATTTCTTTAAATTCTCTTTGAATAATACAACAGAGGGACCTGGTGATAAACGATAAAAAAAATTGATTGATCAAATCATTTTATTGTTTATTTAAACAAAACAGTCAGCGCAACAGTTATTTCTTCAGTGGAGTAGATGATATGATTAACGGGAAAAAAGTTATTAATCGTCCCTCAAACGAATGGTTAACGAAACTATTTGTTTTCGTGATCGTGCAACACGTTAACTAGAGGGTAATCTAGAATATAAAGAGTCTAACACTTAAGAAAAACGCTTGCTATATTTTTGTGCTTTGTAGTTCAATCAGGATGGCAAAGACATTTTGTCACCAGTAGGTTGCATTGCATATTTTCTTTTGACTATTGGAATTTCAAACATCAACGGCGTTATTAGAAGCACATCAACGGAGTTCCAAACATCAACATAGATTTATCCCTAGCAACAATGCTAACCTTCTTAGATTTCGTCATTTTCATGTTGAAGATTATGTACATGTATACTTACACCTGATGATATGATATAGATTTATTATTTCTAGAAAACCAGGCTAATGTAATTTTTCCATTATTTTTAAATAGAAAAAATAGAATATACAGAAAGCAACTTGTATTTATAACTCTATTTGCATAATTTATTAGAATTAGACCATTCAATTCTAAATCCAAAATTAGTACCAAACATTCAAAATAGTACATCACTTACAAATAAAAGAAGGTTAATAAATAATAATTTATGTTAGTCATGCAAATTTTGGGAAGTTCTGTTCACATCACCGTATTGTTTCTGGAACCAAATTGATGTTCGATTAACAGTCTATTAATGGCAAGTGATGACAGTCAAAAATTGGTGTAGTAAACTTGGTGTGTGCTCCTTTTTTAATTAGTATAAACAATTTGTCCATAACATAACCTGAATTAGCTTTACGACTAGGGGTGTAAACGGATCGAATAATATTCAATTTTATTCGGATTCGTATCTGAAAAATAATAAAAATTATTTGTTTTGTATCTGTGTTCGAAGATATTCGTATCTGTATTTGTGTTGGAAAAAAATTTAACAGATAAGAATACGATTTGACTATTATCTATTCGTATCTAACCGTTTAGCTATTATCTAATAGTATGTGAAATAATCCAAGATATTTGTATCCTATATTATATGATTGTATTGGTATTCATAACCAAAAATTTTCTATTATATATATTTTATTGAATTGTCTATGTAGATTATAAATTTAATTAATTCTGAATCTAATTTATGTTTATGTATCATATTTTTTTTATAATTCCTTGATGCATTTGAATAAAAATATAACAAATCAAGATTTTTTTAATTATTCAAATTATATTACTTTTATATTCGTATCCGTCCGATATTTAATTCGTATATTTTGCAAACTAGGTAAATGCTCGCGCTCCGCGCGAAAAAAAACTAAATTTTAAACTTTCGTATTATAATAACAAAACTTATAATAATTCGATAATAAAAAAAATTAAAATGCTACAGTAAAATCAAATTAAAAAGATTTAAGGAGAAAATTAAAAATGATATCGCTACAGTAAAATGGTAAACTTTTATATATGTAAAATTACTGTAGCTCGCTACAATAAAATGCTACAGTAAAAATGATAAATCTAAAAAAAAGGATATTTTAAACCAATTTATATATGTGAAAAATTGCCCCTTTCATCAATTTTTAAACCAAGATGATTGAAATTTTCTATTTGTTTTCAAGGTTCTTGGACGAATTATCCAATTATTTTTAAGAATTTAGTCATATTCATTATATATAAAAATTTCGGCTTCAGATCTAAAGTTGAATTAGTATATGATTCGATATATGGAAGCCACGAAGATGTGGTGGCTATATCATTTTAAATTTGAAATGTCAATTTAATTTCTCAATAAAAAATTTATATCATCGAGTAGACTACCAAATTTCATTATTTTTAAAACTTTCTAGTTATTTTAAAATATTGTTGAAAAATTCATTAATCTAATTATTTGCGGACCAATAATTGATTGTTCACATTTCAAAAAAAAAAAAAAATGTAAATTCTTTATGTAAAGAGATTGCAAAATGAGAATCGTATTCAACAATTTGAATCTGCCATTTGAATTATAAAATCAAAACTACAAATGCAAAATACTGGAAGAGATGTGTTTTGCTTTGTCAAAATAACACAGCCTAACTCTATATTCATATTCTAATTTTCAACCTTTATAAATTTGAAAAAATGCAAATAAAATTTGGTTTCAGTTCCTAGTCTATCCTATAAACATACACATTTTTTTCCTTGCATGCATTTATGTATATAATACTTAGATTTGTAAAATACGACCCATACGGGTCATGATTTCTACAATGAGTAAAATACTGGATGCGAAATAAACATTTATTGTTTGAATGGAGAAAAAAATTGAGGGGTGCATTTTCTGTTTTCTTATTTTATAATTCCCATATCATCAACTAAGAAAAGATATATATGGAATTTTCTATTAGGAAAATGTGCATACCATCTTTGGGAACTGCATATTAGGCCCTGTCGCTTTCTCCCCACTCGCACAGTGGCGAGTGGGGAGAAAGCGAACGGACCCTTAAATTATCATCAGGATTACAATGTCATCTTTTTTGGAACCTCGTGAGTCGTGTCTTAGGCACTTGAGCAATTGATAGCAATAAAAAATGGTTCCAAGGAGGCAAGGAGCAACAAATGAAACAATTGTCTTTGGACTTTTCAAACTTAGATATAAATAACCTTCATCCCGAAATCAAAGAAGCCACGTCAGTTTAGGCACACGCGTCGCGATGAAAAAAAGAACAGGCACACGCGTCGCGATGAGAAAAAGAACAGAAAAGAAAAAAATGCACTGTTCATTCAAATGTTGGAGAATGATATAGTGTAATGTGTCCCCTAATTATATATGTAAAGAGATTAAAATTTAGAGAAAATCTTTGATTTTCTCATCACCCGTCCTCCGCTTTCGTCTCACGCCTTCTTTTCTTTTTTTTTGTCTTATTATCATTTTGTCTTATTCTTATTTTGTCTTATTTTTTTGAATATTTTGGTGTTAAGACTAAAATTTGAGGTGTTAATATCGACTCTCCAGTAGGTAATGTTAACAATGCAGGTATTTATACTAATTTCTCTCATATTCATATCAACTTCACTAGTGTTAATACTAACTTCATAGACGTTCATACTAACTTTTGAGGTGTTAATACCAGCTTCATTAGTGTTCATACTAATTTTCTACGGTGTTCATACATACTATATGGTTTTCATCTTTTTTGGTGTTCATACTAATTTTATTGGTGTTTATACTAACAACTCAAGATGTTTATACTAACTTTCGTGGTATTCATACTAATTTTTCTGTTATTCGGACTATCTGGTTTTCATGCTAACTGTGCATGTATCCATACTAACTTTTTAAGGTGTCAATACTATATTCACATGCTAGTATGAATACATATTTCAACTAATATTTTTTTTAGAAAAAAGAAGGGGGTAATTTTTCCCTAATTTCTATTGAAAAATGTTTATTACATGCTACTTACATAAGTGGCGAGACAAATAGATAAAAAACAGAATGTCTCAATTAATATGAACACCTTGTTTATTTAGTATGCGTCACATTCTGTATGAACATTATTAGTTACAGTTTCAAGTGCACAACATTATTGAAACAACTAGAATTAACACATGTTTCAACTAATATGAACATCTTATTTATTTAGTATACGCCTCATTATGTGATGAACATTTTTAGTTATAGTTTCATGTGCATAACATTCTTGAAACAACTAGTTTGAACACATGTTTCAACTAATATGAACACATATTTTGTTTAGTCCGCAACACATTGAAGAAAGTTTTTGAAATTTTGGTTTACTACAATCTACAATTTTGGATTTCTTAAAAAAGAACTTTTTTACCATTATGTACAAAACATACTTGAAACAGCTAGTATGAACACATTTTACAACTAATCTAAACACCAATTTTATTTAGTTTGCATAGCTAATTTATTTAGTATGTATACCATTTTGTGCAAAACAGATTGACACATCTAGTATGAACACGTTCTACAGATAATCTGAATATATATTTTGTTTAGTCTGCACACATATTTTATTTAGTCTTAACATCTGTTTTATTTAGTCTGCACATCATTCTATGCAAAACTAACTCGAAGCAGCTAGTATGAACACTTTTTACAACTAATCTGAACACTTGTTTTATTTAGTCTGCGCTCCATTTTGTAATAAGCGTTCAGGATAATGTGTAGGGCGAAAACATCCAGAAGAGTGCACGCTCCATTATTACCCATGTTTGGTTCTTTAACTTATTTTTTTAGAAAGTTAGTTTGAGAGACGAAGACTAAAAAATTGTTAGTCGGATTCTAAAATTTTATGAATAAAAATGTTAGTAATGCACTAAAAAAAATTCTGAAATTCACCCTTCTGTGTAGTACAAAGTATTCTTTTTCTGTGGACTTCGAAATTTTGACATATGAATGTTTACTTTTGAATTTAGAGTTAGACACAATGAAGTCACATCTAACTGTAAATTCGACATCATTTAAAATGTATATTAACTGAAATATTATACATAATAAATTTATTAATATGTATAAAAATCGAAAAATTTAAAACAATACTTGATTGAACATTCTTGCATAATAATTAAAACATATGCATACCAAATCTTTCAGCTTGCATAAATACTCCAAAAATTGTATTTTGCATATTACCAATATATTGGTATGTTCGATTTTGTTATCATGCATCTATTGATATGTATGATAACTGAAATATTATGAATAATAAATTTCATAATGTGCATCTAACAAACTATTAGATTATAGTATTATATATATTCTTATAATTTGTTGTGATTATTGTGCATGTTAACTAATTTATTAGTTTATTTGATTTTATTATTAACCTGTTACATATATTATGCATGATATCGAATTTTATATCAAATACGATATTCATGGAACTCTTTCCTTGAGAATTATATACGCTCTATAGACTTAACGTAATTGTTTTCTATAGGGGTGTAAGTCCAACCCGACTAACCCGATTAATCCGACCGACCCGACCAATCCAACTCGAAAAATGCGGATTTTGATTTTTTTATGGCCAGTTACTGTTTTTATTTTGTCGAGTCCGACATCTAATATGTGGGTACGGATTATAGAATAAAATATGGATGAAACCTGACCTGACATTTTATATTTAATTAGACAATTATACCGCTTCAATAAAAAAAATTATTCAATTTTCGTCACAAACTTACATGTATATTTTTTTATCAAACTTCTTAATTTTAATTTCTACTACGAATTGACGCCAATGTATTATGTAAATTATTTTTAATTGTTACTTTTATTTTTGTATCATTAAAAAATTGTGTTAAATATTGAAGTTTGTGAAACCCGCAAAACCTGCAAAACCCGACCGCCTAAACAAAATATGAATTAAATGATTTTTATTTTTAGTTGGTTGGTTACGGATTGAAAATACTACAATCCGAATGACATTTAACGAGTTAAAAATCTATACGAAATCCGACCAACCCGACCCATTTACACCCCTATTTTTCTATTTTCCGGATTCATCCTTTCATTAGAACAAAAAAATAGAATTAAAATCTAGTGTACCCATCAAAACTTTTAAAATAGCCAATATCCCCATAAAAGCTTTGAAATATCTCATTTCCCCATCCAAACTCGATATCATTTCAATTTTCCCCATTTCTTCATTACATACACTATAAACATTTCATTAAACATTACATTGACTGTTTTGCCCCTCCAAAAATTCCTCCGTCTCTCTTCATACTCTTTCGAGCAGAGTAACATGACTTAACTACATGACTTCATATTAATGCACGATGCTAATTCATGTTAGGCACGTCAATGAATATTATAAATAAGTGCTTATAAGCATGTGATAAATTACTCAAATGAAAGATCATATGACACCTACATGTATGATATGTCTAGTCAAATCTCACAAAATTCAACAGAGTTCAGTGAACTGTGATCGATGGGTTCAATAATGAAGTAAACAAAAAATAGAGATGATTTGTTTTTGAAGATAACAATGTGAACAATAAAAAAATACCTTCCATAAGATAACCAAGAATTTCAGTTCAATAATCATTCAAAAGAAGATAAAATCTTATTATCCATAGTAATTAAAGGCTGTGAATTTGGTTATGTTGTAATATATTTGCAATTATCAATTTAGAACTCTGAAATTACACATGCTAAAAATATGACTATACAAAGAACTTTTAATTTCTCAAGAAAAAAAATTTTCATATTGCTAGTTTCAACATATTGAGGAGGGTGATTAATTTTTTCCAATAGAAATTAGTGAGTTATTTCATGTAACATTGTATATACATTGTATATCCAACTACCAAGAGTACAATGTATGAACTTGGTGGGCAGAATGAATATTTGTTTTAGATGTAAACCCTGACGCTTTAACTTGTACTTGGATCAATTGATTCAGTCATAAAAATGGGAAGATGTTGTCGAGGTCATAACAAATATACGAGATGTCACTTTTTGAAGGAAGAGTTTGAATTTGTGCAAGATTTAAAATAGATGTTTTGAATTATAAAATATCCTCTCTTTACTATATGCTTTCTCCGTACTCATGTTTTTCATTTTGGTTATGATAATCTTCTATGTCAGTGAGAGTCATATTGTTTTGCAATTTCAACTTATAACTTATTTATACATTCATTGACGTGCCTATTCATTACAAGAATTAGCATTGTGCATTCATATAGTTAAACTCACGTTAGTCTATCCTCGAGAGAGTATGAAGACAGACAAAGGAGAATTTTTAGAGGGGCAAAATTGTCAAATCAATGTTTAATGCAATGTTTATAGTGTATTTAACGAGAGATAGGGAAAATGAAAATGATATCGAGTTTTGATGGGGAACAAAATATTTCAAAGTTTTGATGGGGATATTGATTATTTCAAAAGTTTTGACGGTACACAAAAAATTAACCCAAAAAAATATTGTTCTGTAGTCTTCTGTACAAGTACTCGGAAATAGGAATGTAAGAAATTTGTAAAACAAATCAAAGACTCAAAGTTATCGATCAATCTGTTTTGTCCTTTTCCGAGAACCAACAAGCAAATTCAATTCTCAAGCAAAGCAATTAAGCAAACGATCAATGTGGGCCCCAACAAGGCATGCCCCACCAACGCAGTGACAAGGGGAAGTCCCAAAACCTTGGGAAAAAGAAAAGCGAGAGAAATTAAGCATTGCATGTTTGCATGATTAAATGGAAAGAAATGTGGAGGCCTTTAATTGGGGATGGCGACACGGCGTGTTAGCGGTGTCCTAATGGAACAGCGACAACTTGGGGCCATGTGCCTCTCCACGACCTCATGCTCCGATCAAGGGTCCGGTTCGTGCACGGTACCGGTTAGTGTGTGGATCCGAATCTGGTGCCGCGCGGCATAGTTCTGCACGGATGACGTTCATATTAATCAGGGGTGGATTCAGGATTCTCGTCAGGGGTTCAAGATTTACGATTTTTTTTAGGAGTTCGAAATGATGGTTATTTCTAGAAAAATTAATCTATATGGTTATTTATGCAAAAAAAAATTCAAATATATGATCAGTTTTGAAAAAAAAAATTCAGGGTTCAGCTACACCCTTGGAGCTACGTGGCTCCGCCACTGATATTAATGCGTTGTAAGCAACGAACGATCGTAATTTGATTCAGAAAGTCAGAATTTTTAAAATTTATTTGCACGAATCTCGATGCAATTGAATGATCTAGATATCATCTGTGCGTCATGTGTCCTGACACAAGATCTGAACTCGTTAGTGTGTGTGTGTACCATTACCACATCCCTTTCTTGGGTTTGTAATTTTCATGATTATGATGTTTATGCGATGTTTGTTTGTAATTTGAATAATTGTCGGCACCGTTCCTATTATGCTATGATTGTTGGTTTTAGAGCTAATAAGGGCTTATATTACTGGTTTCTTTTATAAACGTTAATATAAAAAATAATTGACGAATTAATTTTATAATTAAGCAGCTATGATTGAATAATTTGAAAATGTTATACTGAGTTTCTTGTATTATTTAGAAAAGAATTCGCTAATTTGATACAGATTGCAGAAATTGTTGTCATGAATAAGAGAATTTTACATTGATTTCGGTTTGATTGAGAAATTTTACGTAATCGTTTATTCGTTTACATTCCTAAATGTTTTCCAATCACATGGGTTAAAATTCACTATCGTGATTATCATGATCAATAATTTAAATATTGTTGAATTTAATATTATAATACGTCAAATAAGTTAGTCATGAAACTCATTGTACTGAATTTATGTTTTATGTAACTTGAAAATATCTATGTTGTTATTTTTTAAATATAATATCAGTTGTTCTTGTTAATCAATCATGAAATGAAATTCAATAAAATATATTTCATCTATAGCATACGTAACTTATTTGAGACTAAAGATTTTGTAGCATTCGATCCAATATTTGTTCGTCCAGTGTCATTAGTTTTGTTTAAAACATATACGGTACGGTTTGTTTGGCACTGAAGGAATATCGAAATAGAATTTTATTTCAACACATGATGAAAGTCAAACGCCAAATTAAAGAATAGAATAATGAGTAGAAGAGACTTTTTCGGTATACCACCATATAGATAGAATACTGGAATATGATGCATCAAATTTATATATATTAGAACACAGGGTTTCGTATGCAAATTTGGCCAATATTTTTAGTTTTTGAATTTAATTAGGATCAAAAGCATGTAAGTTCGTGGTAATCCATTGTTTGTTCACTTTGGATTTATGTACAAGAGAATCAGAACAAGACAAGCTCAAATCGGGGCTCGAGACATCAAGGAGAGCAATCTGGACCAAATTACAAATTCTTGCCTATGCAAAGATTTGTTGAGTTAAGAACAGAGAAAGTCAGAGCATATTCTTGCGGACGCAAATATTTGCTCTCTGCCAAAGTTTCTGCCAATTTTTCCGAGGCATGTTGTTGCGGACACACCGATTTGGGCATAATTCCAGAGAGCTTGAATTCAAAAGAGAAAAGTGACCCGAATAATTTCATTATTTTCCTTCTTCCTCCTAGGTTTTTTCCTAGCTTTCTTCTTGGCGGCTGAGAAGAGGAAAAATAGATTCAAGCTTGGAGAAGGTGCAAGAGATGACTTCGAATCATTCAAGAGACTTCTTCGACTTTGTTTGATCATTCTCTCTCTAGTTTCTCTCTCTTTCTTGTAATGAATCGTTTTCTTGTATTTGCTTGTGCCATGAGAGGCTAAATCCTTCTCAAGGACTTAGGGTGTAGTCATGAAACTTGCTTACTAGCAAATAGTTGTTTTGAATTGTTACTGATTAAAGTATTGTTTCTTTTATCTCTTGGTTGATTAATTCTTGGATTTGAGTTTAATGGTTGAGAAATCTACGACTTAGATCCGGAACCAAAAGAAATGCTTGGTTGCTAATCGTACCCGAGAGGGATATTTGTTAATCGAGGGATACTTAGATTTCACTAAAAACATTCTACCATTGTGTAATTGTCTGATATTTTGGTTCAGGAACGTCAAACCACAATGTGTACGATAACTCTAGTATACCTCGAGGTCTGACTAATCATCGATCTCGGTTATACTAGACATGATATTAAATTGAGAAATCACCCTTTAATACACAAATTTGATCATCTCAATCCATACTATTAATAATAGCGATAATTATTCGTTTGTCAACGTATGTAAGCGATTGGCAAACCTAAAGCCTTAGGTCCTTTATCCTTTGACAAAGCCAAATTATTTGTTTTTACTTTTGCAAAACAATTGTCACAAATCACCTGTTTTAATCACCCTTTCTTGCTTGGGCGTAAATTGTTTAGTTCATATCAAGGATCATCGTGTCCCTCAGTTCGATACCTAAATGTACCCAACGATAGTTGTGCACTTGCAACCTATTTTAGGTTTAAGACTTGATCGTTGCATAGACCTATAATTCGTCTGTCAAATTTTTGGCGCCGTTGTCTGGGACAACAATATTCTTGGTTTAAATTTTACAATTGAACTTAAGCAATTTTTCTTTTTCTTTTATTTTTTTCAAATTTTTGTTGCTCAATCTTTGCTTGTTGTCTTTTTGTCTTATATGCTTGAAATCAGGCAGAAGAGGAATCAACTACACCGCCAACACTGAGGAATGAAGCTTCTGAGTCGGGTTCTTCTCAAATAAATCCAAGCTAGACAGAAGATAAGAGCGAGAGAATGCCTCTTTCCAATATAGTTCCAAGGACATTAGAGATGACCGATGAAACATAAGAGCTTCAAGCGAGAATCACTGCACATAGAGCTCAACTCGAACAAGCAAACCACAATCGTGCTAATGAGGAGGACAATCCTAACCCTCCTCTTAGAGATTTCACTACACCAAGAGCCGATAAGATACAACTGGGATACACTTCTCCAAACATCATAGCGGAGGAGTATCAGATTCCGCCGAGATGGATCATCACAGTGCAAAGGACTATTTTTCATGAGTTGCTGCATGAGGATGCAATTCAGCATCTTGCAAATTATACAGAGCTCTGTAGCATGCTGAAGATCCGGGTGATCACGCAAGAGGACCTCAAGCACATGACTTTTACCTTCTCCTTGGCCGACAAGGCTAAGAATTGGATTCGAGGGAAATTTCCTGAGAACATGGATACATAGGCTAAGATAGCCAACACTTTCCTCAACCGATTATTTTTGCCATAAAAACTAGCAGCATCCGTCATCAAATCAACAATTTCTGGCAACGAGGCGACGATACGATGTTTGAGGCGTGAAAGCGTTTCAATGAGTTGCAAAGGAGTTGCCCACATCACGACATATAGGCATGGTTCTTTCTACACGGGAGCCTTTTTCGCATGATCGAGGGATGCGCAACCGCCAGTGAGAGCCTTGTCAACAAATGCGTTGTTGATGGATTTCAACTCATTGATGATATGACGCTGAATCAAAATCAGTGGCATAGGCCAAAAAAGTATCACCCTTTGATCTTTTGATTTTGGATTCAGAATTTTAATGATATGATCATATATTTTCCAATTACTTCTTATTTTATTTCATTCTGAATAAAATGTATTTTACTTGAAAAAATTTCATAATAAATGCTATTCTCTTTATCCATTCAGCTTGAAGCTAATTTCTATTTGCCATAAAGAAATTTAGATATCGAACTTCATAGAAACAAAGTGTCTGAGTTGGATATTTGAACTATTAATCATGTGGTACTGTTGGTTTTAATAATCATTGTTCATTGACAATATCGAAGGATCGATATGTTGATGCAATTCAATTAGATAGAGCAAAAAAACCGAGAATTCGACTTTACAATTGCAATAATTCATGTGTAATACATAAGATATTAAATTAAGCGGAGGCGATTTACTTGTCATCATATGTTCGGCTTGATTGTCTCTCAAGCAATATCACTAGATAAGCTTGTGTAATTCTTGTCTTGAGCGTTTTCTTCTTCTTCTTCTTCATGACTAGCCGCTCACAAGTTCTTCCAAGAAAACTCAACTGCTCTTTCCTTTTCGTCGAACTCACAAATGAAAGTCGAGATATTTGTCTTTATGAAGAGAACAAAATTGAGGCTAAATGTGACACATGCACAACTAATACACACATATTCTTGGAGACCCATAGATTATATCTTGAAAAAAGATCCGCTTTTG
This sequence comes from Eleocharis quinqueflora, assembly GCA_964058865.1. NCBI lineage: Eukaryota > Viridiplantae > Streptophyta > Magnoliopsida > Poales > Cyperaceae > Eleocharis > Eleocharis quinqueflora. The sequence continues at coordinate 140,118 of CAXKVX010000243.1, read as the reverse complement.
ATAGGATGTTTTCTTTTCATTTCTGTAATCATTTCTGAATCTATTGCAGTAGCTGGAGGTACATCGATTTTGTCGACTTTTTAATGGTCAATACTTATTTTCCTCGACATTTTTACTCATAATTTCCTTCTATATCTTTAATCGTCTTTCCTTTTTTCGAACTTCTCGTTTGATCTTGGTCAAAAATAAATTTCAATTCGATGAATCTTGGACGGACATGAATTTTTTAAAATATGAGTCGATAACTATATTAAATCAAAATATCAGAATTTATGGGATCAAAATAAAAGAAATTCTAAAATATTATGAAAATCAAATTTGATTTATTTTAATTTTGTGTAACAATAAATGGGAACCACGCGCTACATCGAATCCAACGGTTCAAATCGACCGTCTATTTGCAACGAACCGGCAGCGATGAAAATAAGAAAAATGAAATTATGAAACACGAATCTTGATGCAAATCGGATGACCCTACTGCTGCGCTACATCGTTTAGCGCAAAATCATATTCGGTTTCCAATAAATGTGTGTATGTGTATCACTTATGCGTGTGCAATTGTTTAAAAATGGGTGAAATTAAATCTCTAGAATCCAGTTAGATCTGCCTTTTGATGGGATGATGGTTAAAAGTTTGTTAATTACCATTGATAAGAAATATTAAGTATCGATACGCGACTTCCAACACAAAAGAAAACATATTGCGTCTGATTAAGAAAAAAAAAGTAAACACAGTTATGAAATTAAAGACTCAATAAATTTGTTCCTTTGAGTACAACCAAATTTACATCTCTTAAAATTTTCGAATTGACAAACAACAATGTCAATTAGTGAACTAAGAAATGGAAGAATACCAAATACGCTCAATTAGTGAACATGGTCAATTAGTGAACTAAGAAATTGACAAAAAAAAAAGCTCCTAAAATATACTATTTTATGTTGACCAAAATATTCTAATTCTTTTTATTTATATATGTTTATATTGGAGTTTTGACATACTGGATGTTTCGTGAATGATGTGAAATTGATCGTTCATAGTGTATAATTTGTTCAAATTAGGAAACGGAAACAGAGGTGGAATATTGGAGTTTCCAAGGACCTTTATGTAATTTATCTCGTTTTGCCGATTTTCGACCTCTGTTTCCGTATGTAGATTTATGTTAATCACACTTTTGGGAATTGCTATCAAGTTATCGAATTAAAAAAAAGACAGAAATAGGATGATGAGACTGAGCTCAAACTGTGATTTTCTTCGTATGTAGATTTATGTTACTGGTCTCATTTTTTAACTGTATACATTGACAGTGAAAGTTTATTTCAAATCAGAACCTGTCAAAACATTTGATTATTTTTGAAGTAATGAACTTCATAAAAATTAATTGCTGGAGGTGGTCGTTGATTTTTGTGATAAAAATGAGCAGGTGTCATATGCAAAAAATGAAACCAAAATGTGGAATGATTTGTTATTTAGGTGTAATGGTAGTAATAAAGAAATAACTCACAATTTATTTCTGCTAATTCTCAGATATTGAAGTGCTACAGTCTAAAGGTCTTCAATCAAGTTTACTGGATCTCCCTTGCTTTAGCAAATTTGCGAGGCAGCAAATCTTTTATGAAGGTTTTGTTGGTAAATCAGTGCTCAGGTACTTGTTCTTTTTACTCATTGCTCAAAAATTTCGTTGTGGTATCCTACCAATGTGTATGTACTGGTATTTTCTGGAATCAGTCTGAGACGGTAGATGCCAGTTCAAAAGTTTCAGCATCATAATGACACACTACTTTCTGGTATATGACGCTCATAATTTAATTTTCAAAGCAGAAACATGTACTTCTATCTATCCGACACATAATTAAAGTGTCAAACGGTTTTCCAACCCACAAATACATCCGCATCTCTTTAAGGAAAAGGTAGTAAGAATGCCCTCTATTTTTCTGCATTGCCCATTTGCCCTCAATTGATCTGAAATGCTGATGTTTGCAATTTTGATCCCTTGCCGGTTGTTTTCTCAAGAGCCAGCTTAACACCCATTGAAGTGAATTCTTTGTGACATTTTCCTTTAAGATATCCATAATGAAATTGGATGGAAAATGGTTATCCCTCCCTTGGTTCTTCCCCCAAGGATCGTCAAATACCTCAAGCCATACGTACTTAGGATGAAATTCTCTAACAAATATGTCAGTGCACAGGTCATGCATACACCTAAGTGCTACCATTGCTGCCTCTGCCACCTACCAGGTAAAGGTGTTACTTGTTATTGTGTTGGTTTGGCCAGATCAAGAAAGACCCAATCAATATTTGCTATACCACCATTCTGATCAGGCTTTTACATCTTTGTGCAAACTACAATCCTTTATTGCATCATGTAATCATGCCCTAAATCTTCTTATATCTGCTGGTTTAGTGTGTGCTCCATGAAACGAATATGTTTGAATTGCTAGTAGTATCATTTAACTTTTTATTTTTGAAATAAGCAGAAAGCACCTGCCACTTTCATTTTCATAGAAAAAAGAAGTATAAAATTCAAACACCAAAGTACATCATCTCATACTCACTATCTATAGCCCTATACTACTCTATATTGTTTTGAATTAAATCTCAGACTCATCAAACTTGCAATTAGTAAAATCTCTACTAACTATACAATTTTCTCGAAGTAAATCTAACTACAATACCCAAATTAGAGCAATCTCCCTGGTTCTTAAACTCTTCTTCACTTAAATTCAAAAGTCTATCTAAATGGATGACATGCTAGGCATCGACATATCCTGTAATAACCAATAAGGCTTCTTGTGCTTCTAACATCCGCCATCTCCGTTGCTTAACTAGCATTTGCATCCGACCAAGGAGGCATCTGGCTCAAGATCGCTCGGTTATATCTGTATCTCACAATCCCCAAATCGCCTCTTATCAGAGCTTAGTCGCGCCTCGCATACGTCCACAAACAAGTTGTCAGTCACACTCATCCCTCATATCAACTACGATCAATACCGAATACCCAAGAAATCCATTATCAGTGAAAAATTCCAACTGTATCTTATCCCTCAAGCTATCCCAAATGACAATCCTGTCAAGCTTCCTCAATCACAGCTCACAACATCACTCGGTGGATCAATGCATAACACTCAACCTCACCCCCAACAACTTTGACAAATCACATCTCAGTCTGTCAGTATCCCAGAATCTGAACTGTTGACCCCCCATCTATGAATTTTAAACTGGACAGCTTACTTGACAGGTGCACTCATCATCGGTGCACGCACCACCAGCATCTTAGCTGATCAGATCTCATCTGATTTTCTATTCCCACTCAGAACAATGCTCCACATATTGACATACCTGACTATAATTTGGCTATTGTATCTGGTATCATCTCGTCTCGGTATCTCAGCGTCGGAGAGAGCAGCAGCTGGTCAACACTACTTCGATCAATCTTCTTTGGTGACGAGATTCAGTTGATCGAACTCTCAGTTCTCCTCAGAGACTCGCTGCCCCCTTGAGGTTTTCGATCTGTCCCCCTTTGTCAAAGACATTCATCTACATCTAACAAAGATTCAGCTGCTCTTCTCATCAGCTCACTGAGAGTATCGGTCACCTCAATTAATCACTATCTCTTAGATCTCAGCACCTCTCGTCACACGCCATCTGATCCTTTCAATCAATCGCTCGGTACAACATCTCAGGTTAGAATCATCAGCAGTCACATGATTCAAAGTCACTGTCATCACTGCTTGATTCGAGTTCCGGGGTAATGCCTGTGATGTTCTCATCTCACAATCGCCCAGTCACATTCTCATCTTAGATGACGACCGCCCTCGATCGATCGATCTCAGATCTATCAGTCTCAATCAATGGAGAACACCTTCAATCTCTCAATCTCAAACAAATCAGTGTAACTATCTCTCACTTCGATCTTGCAGCATCGATCTAATCCCGAAACCATGGGGAGAGAAGAGGAAAAAAAAGAGGAGGGAGAAGGGAGGGGTTGGCGGCGAGGGAGGTCGGAGGTGACCTCCTCCGCCAAGGTTTATCGCCTCGTTTTCTCTTTTTTCGCTCTTTCTAGAGGACGATCCTAGGTGAAAAGTGATGCAGGGTAGTATCATTTAACTAGAAATTGAAGAACTATAAAACCAGAACTAAACAAACAAATAATGAACCAAAAATGCCAGTGCATTGCCCTATTGAACACTACGCACTGTAACATCAAATTTCCTACTGCAAATCCTTGTTCTGATCATATTTAGTAACTTTCATGGTCACAGACTCACAGTTGATCTATGCAATGGCATAAATTTCGTGTCGGGTTATTGGGCATTCCTATTCGTAGGAGAAGCTCCTTCAGCCGAGCATGGAGGTACTCACGACGTGCCAGAAGCCGCAAGAATTGGCAACTTTTGGGAGAGATATTGCTTTTCAACCGCATAGCCGAGGTGTCATTATTTCTAGATAGAGAGCGAAAGTATCATGGTAAAGGCAGGGCAGTTATAAATTCTGTTAGAGATGCTGGTGTGAAGTTTCTTTGAAATTGATGTTCATTTGCTTGTGAGAAATGTAAGATTTAAGCTGGTGTGCCAGCTGGGACGCAAAGCAGAGATGAAAGCTGCTAGTACCGGACTGCACCAAAGTTGTGATTGCACTCAAGATTCATGGAGATATCGTTATATATATTATTTAGTTCATGTTAGATTTGTTTCTCTGTTAAGCAATGGATAAAAAGAAACCTTTTGCTAATTTAGTTAAGAAATTATATTTAGTTGTTTGTTGCTATATTTGATATTATGTAAGAATAAATAGTTGAATGAAAATTGAAAATGGTGTTGTTGTTTTTGCACCGCAACTCTTTCTCTTCTTCTCTACACATTTCAAACTCTTAAATTGTTGTGTTACAAAGCATAGTTTCGAGTAGAAATCCAACATTTGGTATCAGAGCTATGAAAAATGGAGAGGGAGAGAAGAGCCAGTCCAGTTCATATACAAGAGCCAGTGTCCCAATCCAATATCCAATGTTAAACGATGCAAATTACGGGTTGTGGTCTGTAAAAATGAAGATAATTCTGCGAGCACTGGGTGTATGGGATGCCGTAGAGGGGGGTGAACCTGTTGAAAAGGAAAAGGACCAGGGAGCCCTTGCTGCCATTTCACAGGTAGTGCCAGATTCTGTAATAATGGCAATTGCAGAGAAAGAAACATCAAAGGAAGCACAGTAGGAGAGATTAGGTCATTGGGAATAGATCTAAAGGACAGTGCAGTAGTAGAAAGGTTATTTAGTGCAGTTCCAGATAAGTTCTTGCCAATAATAGGTACAATTGAGCAGTGGGGTGATACAAACATCATGTCAGTAGCTGAGGCAATGGGGAGATTGAGGGTGTTTGAAGAAGGGATGAAGGGGAGACAATTACACAAAGAAGTTGATGAGAAATTAATGCTCACGAGAGCTCAATGGGAAGCATTGGCTGTGAAAGAGAAAAGAACTGGAGAAGAATCTGATAGCACAGAGAATTGGAAGGGAGGTGAGTATGGAAGAAAGTCATACAGGAAGTTTGACAAATCAAAGGTGAAGTGTTTCAATCGCTCAATATATGGGCATTTTGCATCAGAATGCCGCAAACCAAAGAAAGACAAGGTAAATTTAGCAGAAGAGGTAGATGAGTCAGCCCTTCTCATGCATGAAGTGATAGGAAGCCAACAGGTAGTCAGTGAAGCAGAAAATGAAATTGAAAGATCTGTCAAATTACACATGGGAACAAAAGAAAGAACCATGGGAAATACTTGGTACCTCGACTCAGGGGCGAGCAACCACATGACAAGATGTGTGAATCAGTTCACTGACCTTGATACTTCGATACAAGGGAAGGTGAAGTTAGGAGATGGGTCTGAAGTGCTGATAGGGGGTTGTGGCATAATCAGAATCAAAGACAGAATAGGAGAAGAGAGGAAATTGACAAATGTATATTACATACCAAGGCTCATAAGCAACATAATCAGTCTGGGTCAGCTCGAAGAGAAGGGATGCATTGTGAAAATGGAAGGAGGTTGGCAGAAGGTGTTTGACAAGAAGGGGAGGATGATCATCAAAGTTCAGAGATCGAAAAATAGGTTATACACATTGAAGTTAGAACTGATGCAGCATGTATGTCTTCAGACCAGCATTGATTCTGACACAAGAAGATGGCATGCGAGATATGGCCATATCAATTTTCAGTCTCTGAAGAAAATGTATCAAGACAATCAGGTTGAAGGGCTACCAAAAATCGAGAACATGCTGGAGGCTTGCAGAGAATGCATGGTTGGGAAACAAAGAAGGCTGCCATTCCCTCAACAGGCACAATTCAGGGCAAGTGAAGCTTTGGAACTGCTGCATGGTGACCTGTGTGGGCCTATTACTCCTCAAACACCAGTTGGTAATCGATATTTTTTGACTAATTGTTGATGATTACAGCAGATTTATGTAGCTTGCCCTTATGAAAACCAAAGATAAAGCATTTACATCATTCAAGGAAATTAAAAGAGAAATTGAAGTTGAAAGGGTTGCAAAGGTGAAGGCACTCAGAACTGGTCGTGAAAGGGAGTTCAGATCAGAAGAGTTTAATGAATACTGCAAGTAGTTGGGTATCAAAAGGTACTTGACATCACCATATTCACCACAGCAGAATGTGGTGGTTGAGAGGAGGAATCAAACCATCATGGGCATGACAAGGAGCATGATGAAAGGAAAGCAAGTCCCATCAGAGTTTTGGGGAGAAGGGGTGTCAACTGCAATTTACATCTTGAATCGAGCACCCACCAAGAGTGTAGTTGGTATGACTCCATATGAGGCTTGGTACAAAGAAAACCCCGAGTTGATCACTTCAGAACCTTTGGGTGTTTGGTACATGTGAGGGTGACAACTCCACATCTGACAAAACTTGAAGACAGAAGCATCCAGATGGTATTTGTTGGGTATGAAAAGGGATCCAAAGCATATAGAGTGTACAACCCTGTCACTAAGAAGGTGCACATCACAAGAGATACAGTGTTTGAAGAAGACAAAGCATGGAAGTGGGACAAAGTGGAAGAGAGCACTCAAAACCAGACTGGCATCAGGTTCATAATAGAACAAGAGAGCACTGAAATGCACAATGAGCTAGATGAACCACACCAGCAGGACAGTGAAGGTGAAATAAACCTAGACTCAAGCTCAACTGTGTCAGCATATGAACTAGATGGAGAAACAGATGATGAGAAGGGTAGTGAGTCAAATGGAACACCAGTGAAACTCAGAAGTCTTGATGAGATCTATAATGAAACTGAGCCCATACAGCTGAATTGCACAGAAATGTGTCTGATGGGAATGGAGGAGCCAACAAGTTGGGTTGATGCAGCAAAGCAAGACAAATGGAAGTGTGCCATGAGGGAAGAAATAGAAGCAATTTAGGAGAATCAAACTTGGAGCCTGGTAGAGCCTGTCAAAGGGAAGAAGGCAATAGGGCTAAAGTGGGTATTCAAATTGAAGAAGGATTCTGAAGGGAAAATTGCAAAACACAAAGCAAGACTGGTGGCAAGGGGCTATGTGCAGCAACAAGGTGTTGTTTTTGAAGAAGTGTTTGCTCTAGTTGCCAGAATGGAAACAGTGAGACTGATTATGATTCTGGCAGTGCAACAAGGGTGGTCATTGCATCACTTAGATGTGAAATCGGCCTTTCTGAATGGTGACCTGAATGAGGAGGTGTATGTCACACAGCCTCCTGGTTTTGAAGTGAAGGGAAGTGAACAAAAGGTGTTGAGATTACACAAAGCACTCTATGGGCTGAAACAAGCACCAAGAGCATGGAATTTCAAGCTAGACAGTACATTAACGACTATGAATTTTGAAAGAAGGGAGTTAGAACATGCAGTATATAGGAGGAAGAGAGGAGAAGATAGTATACTGGTGGGGGTATATGTTGATGACTTATTGGTTACAGGTACTTCAGAAGTTGAGATTGCAAAATTTAAATCAGAGATGAAGGAGAAATTCAAAATGAGTGACCTAGGGCTGCTCACCTATTACCTTGGCATAGAAGTGCAACAAGCACCTAATGTGATCACACTGTGTCAGGAAAGTTTTGCACAGAAAATTCTCAAAGAATGTGGGATGGAGGATTGTAATCCAACTCAAGCACCAATGGAAGCAAGACTGAAACTAAGCAGGAACAACAATTATCCCTCAGTTGATCAAACAAAGTACAGAAGCATAGCAGGAAGTCTCAAGTATCTACTGAACACAAGACCTGATCTGGCTTATTCAGTCGGCATGATAAGCAGATTCATGGAATCACCCACAACCGAGCATATGGCAACTATGAAGCACATTCTGAGATACATAAAGGGGACAATTAATATGGGTTGTGTATACACAAAGGCAGCAGATGAGGATCAAAGGCTAACATGCTTCTCAGACAGTGATATGGCAGGAGATCCAGACGATAGAAAGAGCACATCAGGGGTATTTTATTTTTTAGGAAATAACCCAATTAGCTAGTCCTCAAGAAAGCAAAAGGTGGTGGCATTGTCATCTTGTGAGGCTGAGTACATCGCTGCTGCTGTAGCAACATGCCAGGGAGTGTGGTTAGAATCCCTCCGCTCAGATTTCCTTGATCAGCAAATTCAGAAAGTGAGACTCAAAATTGACAACAAATCAGCGATTGCTCTGTGTAAAAATCATGTCTATCATGATCGTAGCAAACACATTGACACTAGGTACCATTTCATAAGAGAACGTGTTGAAAATGGGAGAGTTGAAGTTGAGCACGTCGGTACAAATGATCAGCTAGCCGATATACTGACTAAGCCATTGGGGAGACTGAAGTTCATCGAGCTTAAAGAAAGAATTGGTGTACATATCGTGAACAAGGGCACAACCATCTTACAGGGGAGAATGTAAGATTTAAGCTGATGTGCCAGCTGGGACGCAAAGCAGAGATGAAAGCTGCTGGTACCGGACTGCACCAAAGTTGTGATTGCACTCAAGATTCATGGAGATCTCGTTATAGATATTATTTAGTTCATGTTAGATTTGTTTCTCTGTTAAGCAAGGGATAAAAAGAAACCTTTTGCTAATTTAGTTAAGAAATTATATTTAGTTCTTTGTTGCTGTATTTGATTTTATATAAGAATAAATAGTTGAATGAAAATTGAAAATGATGCTGTTGTTTTTGCACCACAACTTTTTCTCTTCTTCTCTACACATTTCAAACTCTTAAAATTGTTGTGTTACAAAGCATAATTTCGAGTAGAAATCCAACAAGAAAATTATCTAATATTTGATCATTTAGATTTATTCAAGTTAAGGACATGTTCTAATACGTTTAAGAGAATAGTATAATAGCTTTTGCAGGGAAAAAGTGCATAGGTATTATTTTTATATTGTCCAGGTGTTATCACAGCTCCATTTTATGAAATGAAAATTGCTCTGATTGATCTATATTGAACAACAGGTGTCAACAAATGCAACCAATGATTGTATTATTTGTAAGCATGCACTAGATTTTATTAGTTCTGGAAGTTTGGACATCGCTTTCAACCTTCAGTTCAGCCAGGAAGATGACAGCATGTAGATAACACCACTAATTTACGAAAGAAAGGGAGTTGATACGTAGATATTAATATTGATACCGACTATCGATATCAATGTTATTATGCATATTTACTTGAGTTATTATGCACATTATTAGAGTTATTATGCATGTTATTTTTTGTACTGAAATAGGTACGTATGTTATTTTTTGTACTGAAATAATTATGCATGCTATTTGAGCTATTATGCACATTATTTTGTTCACATGCATAATAATTTTTTCAGTACAAAAATAACATGAAATAACATGCATAATAATTCAAATAACGTGCATAGTAACTCAATTAAATGTGAATGATAACACCGATATCGATAATCAGTATCAATATTAATATCTACGCAACATTATTCTTTACGAAAAGCGGTTCTTTTAATTAAATATCATGAGACTCAACCAACAATAGACCAGTGCAATGCACGGCGACGACTGTTGATTGATGAATGTTTCATTTCCTGTCGAATTATTAGGATTAAACCGTTTAGTAGTTATTTGCATCTATTTTATATATTTTCGGTAAGAGTGGGAATGTGGTACATCAAATATATATACAGCTGGTTATGAACATTGAAAACTTTTATTTGTTATTATATTTTTTAAAGGGACAGTTAAGAAAAAAAAAATATTTGTCTCTTATCTAAAAGTATAAAATAAGATGCAAAACATCAATTGTTAATGATAAAACAACAAAGTCTTTAGTCTCTAATCTTTTGTTTTTAGTCTTCAATCGTAGTGCAAAAACAACATATATAATATAATAAATAGTAATGTAGTATCAACAATAACATTTATACCTCTAATAATAACAACTATAATAAAACTACATTATAAATCACAACAGTTTAAACATGTATTTTACATCGCCGATTTCAAACTAAAAACTATAATACTACTTCTAGACGCTAATTTCTAGATCATCGTTTTAATACGTGAATTGTTAATTTCTACGTGCTCCAATATGATGCAAATTCTTTGATTACATTTTATGTCTTCAAGTCTCGTTTCACTATTTCTTTTCATGTCAATATTCACTAGTCTAGAACGACTAACTAGTGTCGGCTTCTTATAGCTATCTCTTTCGACTTTCGATCTCACATTGATGTTCTCGACATTGAAACTTCACAATTAGCATTTGTTTTAAAATCAACACAATTTATCATAATTAGTGTCAAATTTTTTGATAAATAACCAACACTGATTGTGAGATTTAGACAAATTTTTAAATATTTTAAAAATTAGTATTCGATTTAGACAAAATCGAAGATATCTAAACTAAAAATATTGAAATTACAAGTTTAATAAGTTTCACTCAATTATTTAAGATATATAATAAGAAAAAATTGTACAACATTTTCTAAATCATATAATATTTAATATCAACTGACATCATCATAAAGATAAAATAATTACAATGAAATATAATTTTGACATCTTGATAGTGTATTTACAAGTAATAATTAGAAACCACATCATTTTATTGACTCATAAATGACTTCACTTTCTCTCAAAAGTTTCATAATGAAGAAAACATATTATTTATAGAAAAATCTAACAAGCATTCATAAAAAAATAATTTGTTACGAGCAAATAATATAAAAATTCAGACACCATCATTTTCTTTGATTAATACTTACTAGCAAACAATCATTTTCATGACCACCGCTATCAAAATTGCAAACAATCATTTTCTTTCCGAACAAAAATAAATATTATTTTGTTATTCCTTCCCAAGCATATATATAAAAATGATTGAACAATAATTAGAGCATTATTTTTGTACTGTGGCAACTTTGGCAGCATACTGATCACATCAATAGAGAGTAATGATGAAATAATTAAGGTGCAATTAACAACACTTAGCAGCTAGCTATTCGCCCATTTTGCAAGATGCACGTATAATGTTAACTAATTTAAAATAATGCTGCTAGCTAGCAGGAAATAAGTCAAAAATCTATATCGCTGTGTTTGGTCGTGGAATAAATTTATCCGGATTAAATTACTTACTCCAAGTTAAGGTGAAATAAGTTAATCATGTTTGGTGAATTAAGCTAATCCACCTAAAGGGGTGGAGTAACTTACTCCGAATTAAATTTAATTTTACTCCAACTTACTTTATCAATTTTACTCTATGTTTGATGGATTAAGTGCGGAGTAATAGAGTTAATCTACCTCTTATTCCACAATCAAACATGACCTATGTGAGTAGATGTTACTTCTGTATGATGACATTTTGAATATTACTATCCAAAAAATTAGAAGTTAGATGTCAAATAATATTGCAGAGATTGAGATTTTGCTAACAAAACCTCTAATATATTCAGTATTAAAAACGCCTAGTGACATTACGGAAATTGTATATAACACTTAACTCCGAATATTTACTAAAAATCTGATATTAAATTGCTGCTATTTTGAAAAGAAAAAAAACAATTTTTAATTCAATACCAGATTTGTATTAAACGCTGGTGTTATAACAATGATCTAACACCGAATTGTAAGCAAAGTACTTGTAAAACATTTTATCAACGGATGTTACGGCACATCCGATATTAATATGTTAGAAGTTAACAGTGAATTCTTAATACCATTCAGTTTTAAATGTTTTATCACCGAATTTTGTGTAATAACCCGTTTAAATTTGTTTTTAACATCGAATTCTAATAAATATTCGGTATTATATGAAAATCTAATTTAACTCTGCACCCAACAACAACGCGCCACTTCAATCCTTCTTCTCCGACCAGTGCATCCGCCATTAAAATTATTCTCTGTGATCTTCTCCAATCAGTAGCAGCCAAATTTACTTTATATTTGTATGTTTCTCAAACTGATAAAAGCTACCTTTGTGTCGTTTAAAAAATAACTTATGACCAAAGATATTACAAAGGGAAACAAATAATAAAATCAAAGAAGATGGAAAGAAGAAACTTCTTGTCAGTTAAAAATAACAATTTACTTTTTTTTGTAATATATTGAATTTTTGCCTATTTTTTTCTTATTTTTTTGCATTATTTTAGGAACAAATTTACTGCAGTAAAATTCCTGCATTTAAAATTCGAAACATACTAAATAAATAGAAGAAAAAAATGTTATTTTGATTAGCATCAATAGCTTGTGTTAAAATAGGGTGTATTTTTTCAATGCAAGAGAACCGTTGCCATGGAGAAAGTTATGTAAAATATTTCCAATCATTTATTTCCAACATAAATATATCTAAACGTAGTAATTTTATATGTATGCGAACATTTTATTCATGAATTCTGCAACAATATCTAAACATTTTTGTTATTATTCATGAATTTTACAAACCATTCCCAAATTATTTGCAAATTATATACATTGTTTCCTTTTGTTAACTTCATAAATTACGATATATTGACTTGCCTTATTCGCAGCTTTTTTTATAATTATGAAAATCATATTGATAAAAGTAATCAAGGGATTTAGATTTTTCGACTGAATGGTTAAAAAGTAGAAAATAATTGTTCGACATTTGAGTTTACTGTCAAACGTTAGACTCTCTACTGTCCGGTTAGTGCATTTTTTATAGTTTTGAAAATTTAATTATAGTTTTGACCACGCATTGCAAATTAATTATAGTTTTGACCGTGCATTGCAATAATTTCCGGCCATTTAATTATAATTTTTTCCTTTGTTTTCGGTGCACACCAACTGCAGTATATATTCATTTCTATTTTCGTATTAACAATCCGAGTGAGTCTAATTTAAAGAATTTTTTGTCAAAATTATAATTAAATGTTCATAATTATTTGCTATTCATTATCAAAATTATAATTAATTTTTAAGAACAAAAATAATCATTGTTGAACGTTAGAAAAACCCCGTTCCTCAAATTCTATAAAAAAATGCCGAACGGTAGAATTTATACCTTTCTGACTAGTGCATCTAAAAACTCTGACCCTTAACTAATTTTCGTAGAAATATTTTGATAATTACAAAAAAAAATGATGCCTTATTCGTGCATTATATATTTTTTATTTGTCTATTTTAGATCTGACCGAGTATTTACGAATTTTGAGTTTGCATGTCTCATTGGAAATGATTATGAAAGCTTGTCTGCAACACAAATAGAAGCATGAAATTGCCCCACCTGATCTATTTAACACTAATCATTCGTCTTCTATTAATCTTGAAATCAAAATATTCACTAGCTTTTCAGAAGAGAGATCGGAAGGTTAAATTCTGGTGAAAAAATATTTGAGAAAATTAATAATGAGCACTTTATAAAAATTAGTTGTTGGATCAAGTGGGCCTTTATAAAAAATTAACATTAGTGTATGAAGAGTTATCAAGTATCGTGAGAACACGATCACTACTACAGAAACAAGCTATTATATTTCCTCATTTTATATCTGTTTCTGAACACAACCGCTATTAAAAGAATTCAGTGGAAATTTCAAAATTTAGAAGGTGCATAGGATGCAATTGAGAGGTTTTAATAGCAGGTGTTAAGTTCAACAGCTATGGAAGCTCACCTTTTAATAGGAGTGCTTGGAAAAAACTGATATAAAAACTTTTAATTGCGGGTGTTACGTTCAGCAGCTATAAAAACTCACATTTTTAATAGCGGCTGCTAGGAAGGAGCCGGTATAAAAACTTTTAATACTGAATTCTCCAATGCAGCCGCTATAAAATGTTATGGATTGTGTTATGTGTCGGTAATTATTTCATAAGTGTTTAATTCTAAAGTTTGAGATGTTTCATCTTTTTCAGGATTGTTTGTTATGAATAATTTATAACATTGTCCATAACTGTCTACTATAAGAATTTTATTTTGACATTCATGAATTATGCGGGAAAAATATGTTCATCAAGAAAACTGTACGTCACTCACAATTTATTTGTTGAGCGATGATTTCATATGGCCCCTTGATGGAGTTGGATTGTTTGCATGCAAATGTATTTATACAATCTCTAGATCCAGAAACATATAATCTACAAGAATGACACATTTCAATCTTGGATTATATATTGATATCATGAGATATAAGAATTAAACAATAGAAATTATATTTTTTATTAAGGATTGAAATGCTATAATTGTATAATATTTATTTATGTCAATTGGAAGTCACAATGTGTTGCTTGACACTACGAGAAAAACAATCCTCTGCAACTCCTCCTTTACGCTGGTTATATTGAAATCAAGTGTAGAAGTGTCAGTCACATCCTTCGAATTAATTCTCCATCGTCTTTTCTAATAACCAGTGTATAAATAAGGATATACACATCTTTTATTTAGTAAATTCGGTGTAGAAATCATTGGCATAGAGCGTCATACATCTACACCCTTTGTTTAGTAATCACCTGGTGTAGATAGATGTGAAATTCTTTTGCAGCCCCTCGTTTACACACTTTATTAGAATTTCGGTGTATAAAACTTTGCAGTGAAAAGAAAAAAAATAGAAGCCGATTAAAATACTGTAACAAATATATTTTGAGATTATTTGTAACCCTTTTTTTGTTTCTTTTGTTAATGTTTAGTAATAATCTGTTTTGATATTATGTAGAGTGGGTGAGTCTGTTATATGGAAAAGATCTGATACGTGAGTATATAGTCTGATACATGAGTATATAGTCTTTTGTTCGCTATAAATCCTTTAAGATCTTTTATCTACATTCTAAAAGATATTATTCTAAATATCTTTAATTTAATTTTCTAAGTATTTTCTTAATCGTGTTAGCATATAATACAATATCTTGACGTGTGTAGATCGTAATGTATCTAACACCTAAAACATTGAGGGATATGAATGCTTAGACTTTATACATTGCTTTTATTTCTTAACCAAATAGGGATATTTTTCTTAATCTTTAATACTTATTCACTATGACATATCTTATTTTGGCAAAAATTTAGGTGCACCATTCTAGGTGCTCCCTAGGTACTCCAATCAATCCGTACCATTTAAATGCATCAAGATTCGCACCATACATTTCAATCAAATGGTACGGATTGATTGGAATACCTAGGAAGCACCTAGGACGGTGCACCTAAGTTTTTGTCTCTTATTTTTGTTCTACTCCCCATAACTTGAATAATCTAATTTATCAAGTTTCACTTTAAGTCAAAAGAGATCTTAACTTGATAATATTTCAAATATCTTTATTGAGACCCTTAAACATCATAGATATTACCTTGAATTTGCAATCTATAAACTTAATGATAATTTCTTAGGTTGCATCTTATAGATTGTTTCATCTATATTACTATTTCAGAAATAACCATCCTTAATATCTATTTAAACTTTCAAAATACCGTGACAATAATCCTTTCAAGAATATTTAAGGAAAAATTCTTTATAATCAAAATCTTATATATGTATGAATGTTTTCACCGACAAAATTTGACTTTATATTTCTCATCATTACCATCTAAATTTTGTATCTTTCCAAATATTCATTTGTATCAAATGGGTCTAATACTTTAAGGTAATGAGAAAAATATATAAAATTTTATTATCGGTAAATAGTTTCATCTTCCTAGATAATTAATTTACTTTTTGAGAGTACATAACTATTTTGTCAGTCATATTTTATATAAATACTTGAAAACACAGTGTTATAGTTGTATGCATATAATCTTTCGAAAATATTGCAATCTTTTCTCTCTTGCAAATTTGGCACTTGTAAAATATTTCTTTGAGAGTATTTAATTATTCCCAAAATCGAAAATAACAACCAAATTATTAAACAACACAAATACCTTATTCCAAAATACCCACCAGCTTACAGCTTATAACATTGCAAGAAGCAATGCGTCTATTTGAATCTATTTCAGGTCTATATGTGTTCTTAATATATTGTTGAGTCTCTAATTGAATCAATACAAACATTTTATTCCAAAACATCCATGGGCTTTTAGGAAATAACATTGTAAGTTACAATGCGTCTATTTGAGCTTGTTTTGGACCTATGTGTGTTATCAATGTACTATTGAGACTATTATTTAAGGTGGAGTTTGTCTAACGATAAAAGACTAATTTTTCTATATGTAATTTTGACCATATTTTGAACAAGAGCAAAACTTTGGTCCTAAATCCTATCCTCACTGGTCTTATCACGAATTAGAACAAAATCAGAACTTTGGTTCTGAATCCTATTTTAATTCATGTTTTCTTCTTAAAAAAATGACTAATAAATCTTATCTTTTAATATATCTCCCCCACAAACTTCATATCCTCAAAGAATTCAATGATATTATATAATATCTCAATTATTATGTGTTCTGTAAGTTTGTAATAACTTTAAATACATCTGTAATTAGAATCCATACCTATTCAAAAGGCAACTTATTACTTATGTTCAATTTATACATCTTTAATAATTTATATTTATTAAAGAGTCTAATTTTATTTGAACATATTCATACACCTAAATGATTCAAATATACATTTAAATCTTCTTTATGGTTTAATATGTTGCTTTAGTAGATATTTCAGATATATATTACTTTATGTTGTAGTATATATTAGACTTCTGATCATAGATTTTATACAATATATAATATATATACTTAATTGCGCCATCTTATTTCTTTTTATTGCGAATAGAATTCAGCAATATATTATTTTGACACAAATTCATCTAAAATCTATTATTTTTCAAGAACCTTGACTTTAATGATGACATAGGTATACATATCTCTATCAAATGCCAAAATAAGACTTTCATTTTTTCTATTATTCATACTAGATGAATTATAGATAGTTTGTATTACATGACTCTTGACATTTTGTTGGATTCATATTTCATCATTTCTAGTTTGTTGGTATTGACAAAATACGTTTGATCAAAATTTGATCATATATGTCATAAGTTGACAACTTGATAGTTAATTTTATCCAAAATCCTCTTGTATTAAATTTTCAAAATATACATTAATGATAGGATACACCAAAAGGTGTACTAAATGAAAATTGAAGTTATCTTTTTTTGAATCATAATGAATTTAAGTTTCTATTTCAAATTAAATGAACCTTAACACTAGTCTTAATTAGAATAGAAAAAGTTATTGTGCTATATTATAAAAATCTTTCATAATTCATCCATACAATAAATTTTTAATATGATACAGCTTAAATATTTTATTTCCATGACATTTAAGTTTAAATAATTCATATGAAAATTTTACTGAAAAATAGAAATTTTCTTAAAGGATGATGTAGTATATATATCACAGTGATTCAAATAAAAAAAATTCAATTTTCAAAATAAACTTAGCGCCTTCATTTCAAAATTAACTTTTCTTTTATTGCAATAATAATACATAAATTTGTAAAATTAACTTCTTAAATATCAAACCAACTTTAAACTTTTCTGCAGAATACATATTATCTTACTAATCATATCATTTAGCTTTCTTGTTTTATCTAAATGAGTTTTATTAAGCTTGTATCTTATGTAGCTTCTAATTCTTAATCAAAACATATTTAAATAAATATTTTTTAGCAATTTTGACCATTTTCTTTAAAACTTCCCCTTAGTCTTCAATTTTGGATTCACACTTTAATGAATTGATCATTTATTTCCCAATTTCTTCTCACTTTATTTCATGTTGACTTAAAGTGTATTATTTTAGTTGCAAGAAAATTATGATCATATATCTATTTTCTTTTTTATTTAACTTTAAGCAATGTTATTTTCAATTTAGTTGAACAAAGAAAGACCAAACTGCACTATTTTTTCATATCATTTTGATTAAAGCCTTTCATTTTATCTAACAAGATATCTAATTCCTTTAATGAACCATCTTTGAATGATATCATTTACCTTTATATCTTGTAATAGTGATTAAGTTTTGACAATAAATGAACATATAAACAATTATTCTTCATTTGGGTCGAGTAATTGATTATATGAAAACTAATAAACATCACCACACTTATAACTATTCTTATGCCGACAGTCAACTGTCGTGATAATCAACCATCATGATAATCATTATCTTGATTTGGACCGATTAACAATTACATGTAACCTAACAATTATCACATTTGTTAGGTATGTCATGCAACAAAAATGATAACTTCAAACCCTAGTCAAAATTTGTGTCTAATCATGAAATAAGTATCACAATTAATTCTTAATCATAATTCTAAAATCTATCTAAAGGCCTTTATTGCTCAAAATTTCTCCATTAATTTCATAATTAAATCAAAATCTATCTAGAATGACCCACCTTTGGATGTAATTAAGAAAACTTTATGTAATTTGATGTTGTGTACAAAGTACTCTTTAATGAACCCTTTTGTCTTTCCGCCTTTAGGCTAGATTGACATATTCACGCACTAATAATCAGGCCAGTCAAGTGGAGGAAGTGGGTCACAAACGAACCATGGTGCACCAAGCTTCAAATGCTTTTCTTAGACATCATTAGCACATAGTATCTCATCACTTTTCTTTGTACACCTTCCTTTATGTACACAACAACTATTGTAAAAATTAATCCTCATTTGGGAGAACTTAACATTTTTTTGTCAGTACTTCAATTTAAAAATTTGCATGGGTCATTTTGCTTATACTATAGCAATAGTGTCTGTTTGTGAATAATATTATTTAGCAAAATGGGACATGTTATCCTATTTGCATTTAAATAGATTTTCAATTATATGTAAAGTCTATACTAGAATGTATCCTAAAAGTTTCTAATCGCCATATATATAAATATATACATATATATTAACTAATTTGCAACTTTAATTAGAATAAACTAATTTTCAACAGTTAATTACATACATATTCTATGAAATACAAAATTTTTATATATAGTAAGTAATAGAAACTTTAATTGGAGGAAATTAATTTTCAATAGTTAACTATATATTTAAACTTTATTTAGTATCTAAAATACTTTTTTTGGAAAATTACAAAATTTATTTCATACTAAATTTATTCTTAATTGCAAAATCTTTTAAACATTAATTATAGATAATAACTGAATTTTATAACCAATTAATATAATTATAGTATTATTTACTATACATGTAAGTATAATAATTATAATTAATTACAGCTACTCCTACAAGTTTGGTAAAATTTCAGATCTGAAAACAATCAAGAACCAACATGATCATAAACAAAAAAAAAATCCATACATCATCACGTCCACAAATATCTTTCCATACATGATCACGATCATAAATATCTTTCCACGTAAGGTCATGGCCAATTTTATTTTTGCTCATGGTCACGCCCATAATATATTTTGGTCACGATCGTGACAAAAAAACTCTAAATCACAAATTTTAGAAATTAATAAAAAAATCCTAGATCTTGACACAAATGTGGCTCTAATACCACTTGTTGGTGCAACTTCAATTTAGGTGGAGTGAAAAAACCGAAATTCTAAATTAAAAGCAGTTACAAATAAAACTCAGTGCAAGAAATAAGATTAAAATAATTGCGGAATCGTGAACTAACTTTTCATCACTCGGTCTCCCTTGTATGTCTCTTGAGCGAGATCAATGGAGTTGTTGGATATGGTTGGACAGAACCTCGGAATGATCGCTGACGAGTCCTTCCAAGCAATTCCAGGTGCTTACTTTTCTTCAAGGTTACGAACGCAACCGAGAAGTATTTCTATCTTAATTGAGAGACATAGGAAGCCTATGCACATCACATGTGCGCCTAACAAATGATATCGGTAATGTTTGGAGACTTTGCGTCTTTTATACTAGTGAAATTGTATTTTGAAAATATATCGTAATTAATACCAAATATTCTTTGGAATATTTGATATTAAATTCTCTCCAATTCTTTTCAAATTGTGTTATTTACTGTTGTAAACACGCAAAAAAAATTCATATTATTTGCACAACAAGTCGAAAAAAATCTCTCAATAGAATAAAAAATCCCTTTTTATATATTAAAAATTCGATGGTTTGACCATTTTCTTTTATCATTTTTTTATAAAAACGACCGAAAGATATACTATGTTTAATGCTTGGCTGAACCTTTTTTATATTCTTTTATATAAATCAATTCAAAAAAACAGCCAAATGATTTATATATATATATATACCATGTGTATTTGCCAAAAGATATACCAAGTGTATCTCGACCTAAATCAATTGATTAGCCTCAAACAATTATACTGACATTTATCTTAACACTAGCATTAGTACATAGAATTCATCATAATTGGTGCATCAACATTTATAACTAATTCACATTTAATTCTATATGTATTTGTATTCCAAATTTTAGTGAAATACGTATTATGTCATTGTTTTAGTTAATCACATTTATGATATATCTTATATTACTCCTCATAATATTAATGATAATATGTGATATATTAATCATATAACACATAGTCGGAATTTTATTTGTTGGATTTTACGTCTCAATTCCGACATGTTTGTCTTATCAGCTGTTGAAGGGGTCAGATGACGCACATGAGGGTGGGGTTTAAGGTAACAGTTGTTTTGACAATTAATCGTTGCTTTATGTCGAATATTAGATTAATTATTAATCTAGAACAACACTCTTTTGTTAACGATTCATCACACGATTCAACAACATATTATACAACAACGATTGCATAATCGTTAATAAATGTGTTTTTTAAACATTGGTGTGTCTGGTTTTTTGTTGTAGTGATAACATTATATATGCAAATTTGACCTCGTTAAGGCAGTTTGGCCGATAGTCTTGATGTTACCTAATCAACGATGACGTAAGCCAAAAAGAATTAATGAAAAATGAAAAATGAAAATGAAAATGAAAAAGAAAAAGAAACGAAAGAAGGAGAAATTTACCAACCTTCTATTACATCCATCGTACAGTACGCTAGCAAACTTGTGCACAAACAACAGCACCACGCCACAACCGAATTATCACTGGCGAGATCCTTCCAAACATTTGGATACAAGCATTTAATGATATAAAGCCTACATGATTCTCTCTTTCTTTCAAAGCTACTATGCCATGTTACAAGAACTCACGAGTCACTGTGCCAGAAAAGCTTTTTCTTTGTGCTATAGTAAAAATACAAACTCAAGTCGGGTCCAGTTTCGTTAGGTTGCATCTTTTTAATCCCTACTCAGGCTCTGAGCAACGGCAGGAATGCAGGATGTGACATGACATGTGATGCTGGTAAAAAAAATGGGTTTAATTCCTTTTGTTGTTTCATGTTTTGTTCTTGTATTTGTTCTGGTAAAAAAAAGATAGTGTAGAAGCGGTTAAAACTGAAAAGAGGTCTCTTGTCTTAACCTGGAGAAATTGCAAAAAGGAAGAGATTTTGCAAAAGTCGTGAGTGATTTTGACTACGAATTTATTTTATTTTTTATTGAAGAAACATGACGTATTTGTTTTTTTTATTACGTACGGTGGATTCAAAGATATATAGGTCGTATCCATACGAAAGTGTACAAACGTACAAAAGCAAAACATTTTTATTTCTATACTTGCTTTTCAAAATTATGGGAATGTATATTCATAAATATGTATACTTTATTCTCTATATATCTTTTATTGTTATTAATTGGTTGCACAAGGTCGACAAAAAGTGTTTTCACTAGGCTTTTAAAAAAATCTTTGATGTTAAGTTCTTGAAAAAAATTTGTTTTATTTTGTTTTCTACGTTTTAACTTGAATTAAATCTTTTAAATCTGTTTTATTTGGTAATCATTAAAATTGTATTTTTTACAATTTACAAGAGAAAAAATCCACACGTTCAATCATATGATCTTCAAAATAGTTCTATTTACTCTATCCTAAATAATTATACATAAGCAATCAACCGACGAATCATATCACATGTCTCAAAACAAGTTCCTACACTTTTGAATCAACATATTTAACTTAATCGGGTCGTTATCGGTGTTATGATGGGTGTCGATTGCTTGGATATATTGGCCTTGTGTATTACATTGATGCTGAAAGGAGATTATATATATTGGTGCGACTTATGCAATTAGATAGTGGAGCTTATAAAAACAAACATTGAAGCTAGTGGCGGAGCCATGCATGGGCAAGCCCGAGCAAGTGCCCAGGCTTGATTTTCAAAAAAACACAAATTTTAGTGTATTTTTAGTTATTTTTGTAGTGAAAAATGAGTTTTTAATGATATTTTAGTGAGTATTAGTGGGTTTGTGCCCACACTTGATCTCAATCTCAGTGCTCGAGCTTAAAAATCTCCTGGATCTGCCCCTGATTGAAGCACATTCTCAAAATAAAATAGATCCTAAATCATACTTATCAAACATATAAGATAACATCATGCATATTTTTAAATGATGAAAAAACAACAATGTTAATAATACTATTAAATATATTATATAGTACATAGTTATATACAGTCATACATATAACAAAAATTATGTATATTTACATCATAATTTGGTCTAACATAAATAAATAATATATAAAAATAGTTGGTCGTTTTTATTTTAACTTTCGTATAACATTGTTTTAATGTTAAATTGTTAAGCGACCACCTCACCGTTAAAGACCATTAAATACTTTTTAAAAGCTTGATTTTCACCCATGTTGTTGTGGTGTGAAAATTTCATTTAGTTTTCACACAACAAATTATATATTTGATATCTATTAATTTCAGATATTATTCATGCAATTTCAACATGTTCTTTGGAAATTGCATATTAAATTGCATAGAATAAAATATTTTCAAAGAGCAAAGAACATATTCAATATTTTATCCTATGCATGAAAAAAAGATAGTGTAGAAGCAGTTAAAACTGAAAATAACTGATTGAAATTGCACGAATATATTTTATTCTTGTATTTAATATGCATAGGACACATCATTTCATACTATGCAGTTTCTGATCATCTAACATTGTCAAAATTCGTACCAAAATAAAAAATCACTTTAACTCTCTCTCTCCCCTTTCTCAATTTTGCTGTCATTCTCGATTCCGCTTCTTTTTTAAGGCGTGAATCTTGACAAAGATCCGATGATCAAATTGCGTAGGATGAAAATATGTGCCATATGCATATTATCAAAGTCCTGCTCTTTTTTCTTTTGAGCAATGCTATGGTAATATTCAAATGACACACCATTTCATCCTACGCAATTTTTTACCATCGGATCGTTGTTAAAATTTGTGTCAAAATTAAAAAGATTACTTTACCAGTCGGTCTTATACAGTTTTTAAACAATACTACATAGTGAGATAAAAAAAAAAAATTACTCCCGGCTCAATTGCTCCAAATTTGTATTCCAGCTCTGTTGCGGTCTATTTTCCCTAACCAACTTTCTCAAATTTTGCTATCTTGATGAAGTGATAGGATAATGTTTCGTAGATACCACATTTTATATCAACTATTGATACCGATTTTATTATGCACATATATTTGAATTATCATGCACATTATTTGAGTTATTATGCTTTGTGGAGAGCGATGGTGCTTTGCAACTGTATCATTTCTAATTTCTCTCATACCTCGTTAATTCGCTACGAAGCGATTGATCGGCTAGTTCTTTCTCCATCTTTTTATTTTCCTCTTGTATGTTGGCTAGCTATTTCTCCATTTTTTGGAGGAGAAATCGCTCTCTTCCTTCACAAATATATTGACAAATGAATGCTAGTTATGATAATTAAAAAAAAACTATCTAATAACACTAAGAATTTGATAAATATTGGTAGTACCATTTCCAATTCCTTCCATGTCTCATTAATTCGCTATGAATCAAGTGATTGGCTAGTTTCCTAGCAAGCACAAAATGGAAGTAAACGTAATTAGCAATGAAAAATAGCATACACAAAGAAAGATTCAATTATGCCATCTGAGATGACAATAGCATACGCAAAGAAAGATTCAATTATGCCATCTGAGATGACAACACGAAAGTTACATGAAATATAAAAATTACCCATCTAATACCCTACAAAAACCCCATCTAATACAAACTTAGACAAATAACAAATAATTGGCACAACATTCACAATAAATTTCAAAGAAAAAGTAGATTAAATAACCTCTTCATTTAGACTTGAAGGAAATAAATATGATTTTGACACTATTATTTCTCCAAGATGGAAGAAGTTCGCAAAGAAGTAATTGGTAAAGCTAAGGAAGACTAAATCATCACTCTTGATCTTCTTTAAATCTTCGATATAAATACCTCCATCAATAAAAAGAGGGGTCGATCAATTACAACACAAGCACAAAAGAAGACATTCTCAAGTTCTAGATTAAGTAGTGGTGGATTAGAAACCATATCTTAACCTTCAAAACTTACCACAACTTTCAAGAGATTGGAAGCCTTGACCGTACCATTTCCAATTTCTTCCATGTCTCGTTAATTCCCTTCATTCCTTACATCCCTCTCATGTCTCTTTTTCACTTCATGCTATGTTATCACTCTATCATTTAAAAATTATCAAAGATAAGTACATCAATGATTCCAGAGTGTCATTTAAATATTGCTAAACTACCTAAATTCAAACAAATCAACATCGTTATTTCTTCCGTTAATAATTCCAAACAAAAAAACGACAACCAACAACTATCGGTAGTGTTGAAAAAAGCAAATAATGGCCTGAGCAAAAAAAACTATCTATCCTTAAAGAAAGATTGGAAACAGAGCCTGCTCCGACGTGACGGACTTGAAACAGGCGAGGCTCGAACGACACCATGATTTGAGAAAAGGAGCAGTAGGGGAAGAGACACCTGACATAGTAGGGAGGAGAGAGAGAACAAGTGTGGGGGAACCCGAGATGGCTCGGAGGGAATGAGCTAAGGTTGGGAGATGAAACAACGAGCTATATAGGATTTACATAGAAGATGAGAGAGATGCAAGATATTTGGGACTTGGACGGAATTAGAGTTAGAAATAGACGCAAATGTGTATTGGCATTTGGGGATGTTAAATAAAAATCACGACAAAACTTTACAGGAAGGGTGTAAGCCTAAGCAGGCGAGTGAGATATTTAAGGTGCTCTCGACTGTGAGGATCTAGGTTCGAACCCTAGGATCCAACATTTTTTTTCACGTCAAGATTTTATCCAATTGCATATAAGTACATATTACAATTGTGGAATTATGAATTTAAGTCCAACATTCCAAGTCATTATGAAAGCTTAATTTGAAAATTTTAATTATTTTATCTGTACTTATACTTTCGTTGTGCGTATTAACTGAAAACGTAGGAAATTGTAAAATCTAGTTGTGTATAATAACCAAGTATCACATAAACAAAGTATATAACACATATTAATTATAAGTTTTCTACCATAAAATCAACATAACAACAAAAAACAGGCGACACATAAACACAAAAATAGACACCACAAATAACAACAAAAACAATATATCATCGAGGCGAGCATAGCTCAATGTGTTCAAGGTGTCATCGACACCCAACATTGCAAATGTCTATAAGCTCATCCCATCCAACTTTAATCTCGCAACTTTTTTTGTTGCAATCATGTTTCTTCTCTGGAGATTCTCATCTTCCCATCCCGACGTATTTCCACACCTTCGCTCGACACGCCTGAAAAAAAAACATCGTTGAGAGAAAATGCATCAGGAAGAAGATTGTACCTTTGGACTCGAACATGCCAAACGTTCATTAAATATAATTATGCCTTGGGTCCTTTTTAACTTCCTTCTCCAGAAGCTTTGTTCCTTTTGCATCGCCCTCTTGTCCAAATGGAGTATACTATAGAACAGTGGCAGAATCAGAACACTGAGTTAGGGGGGCCGATTTGCATGTATTGTTTAATTCTAATGTTATAAAGATGACAAAATTTAATTTTGATCAAATTATACAAATTTTTAATAATTTTTTTCAATTTTATCAAAATTTTAACTAAAATCTTATCATGTAATTAAATTAAATTAAAAAATTAAACAAGGAGTTCAATTTTTTCTGTACCAAAAGGGGAGTCGGGACTAACCCTGGCCCCCCACTGGTTCCGCCCCTGCTATAGAAAAGTTACAATTAAAAATTGTCTAATAATATTTTCTATGAAAAGAACAACCTAGCTAATAGTATTACAAATTAAATATCCCTTTAATATAAACAACATAATAGTATTAACAATTATAAACTGCCTAATAATATTAACAATTCAATTTATACATGCATGAAGTAAAAAAGTGCAAATTTGTTGACTTTTAGAACAAACAAACGATTTTATCATAGTACATATTGCAAAACTCCGTACCACTACTTGAATGAAACATGCCTCCGCATTTCCAGCATGTGCACAACCATTCAAAACTTCGATCTCCGAAAAGCCACCTTGTCCTCTACGCGCAGCAGGAAACTAACGACCCATATATGTTCTGTTGTAGGAAACGACCGGTTGTGATGTGATTCAGGAGGGTTGGATATTATAAGTTGGGAAAGTATGAATTTTGATGCAAATAAAGGGCTCAGATTTGCTGGCAGCAAAGATGCGGCAATTAAATGTCTTTTTATCAAGGGGCATTAACGTTGCGCATGGGGACATTGATTAAAGGCGCTGATCTTTTTGTTCATTAATATCAAAGTGACATTCTGATTAATTTATTTATGTCACGAATTTTTTTGTTAATTAATATTTGTTGCAGATACAGAGCATGTACAAATTAAACAAAATCAATGATTTTGTTCTCTACAGTTCAAGAAAGCAAAAGTCTTATACAAAATAGACAAATTCTGCTATATATGGTTCCAAATTAATTTGATTGCTCAATTAATTATTGAATTTGTATGGATCAAATTTTGTGTTTCAACATTTTTGTCCATATATAACAGACCCACTCACTCTACAAAATAATCTCGAAACAAATTAGTACTAAATATTAACAAACAAAAAAAGCAAAAAAGGGTTACAAAATAATCTCAAAACAAATTTCTTACAATATTTTAATCGACTTCTATTTTCTTTTCAGTGCAAAGTTTTCTACACCGAAATTCTAATGATTGATGTAAATGAGGGGGTGCAAAAGAGTTCCACATCTTTCTACATCGGATGGTTGATAAATAAAGGTGTAGACGTCAAGCACTTTACACCGATATTTTCTGCATCAGATTTCCTAAATAAATGGTGTGGATGTATTACTTTATATACCGGTGATTAGAAAAACCGGTGAAAAATTAATCCAAAGGATGGAACCGATGCTTCTACACTCGGTTTTAATATAGTCGGCCTAAAGGGGGAGTTGTAGAAAATCATTTTTCTCGTAATGTAGCATATACAATAATACATTTATCATACACACTAACACAATTAACATTCAAAATAACATTGTTAACATGTCTAATAACATAAATGTCATGTATAATTAAACAACTCAATCCGAATATAACATTGTTAGCATGCATAATTAGATACTCATTCTGAATAATTGTACAATTAACATGCCCTGATAACAAATTTGAACAATAATACAGTGAACATACATATCCAGAAATGTTACAAATCATGAACAAACATGAAAGAATAAGAAGATAGAATGAAAGAAGAGTGCATATATAAACAAGCAAGTAGAGCATCATTAGAGCATGCTAGTCTTGATTGAGAGCACCATGAGAGAGAAAGAATGAAGTATGGGTTAGAGGGATAGATCGGGACTCGTGAGTGACAGCGAGAAGATAAGGGATGAAGAATAAGCGTGAGTACTGAGAGAGAGAGAGAGAGTGACAAAGAGCAAGTGCGAGAGAAGTAAAAACGAGTACGAGAGAAAACAAAGGGGTTACAAATCAAATTAATTAACTTATTATGCATATTTTTTTATTGCTATGCATATTAAATTGTTCTGCCGTTACAAAAATAAGTGCGAATAAATATTGATAAGTGGTACTTACGATGATATTGATGGTGGTATCGCTGAAACATTTTTCTATTGTTATGCTATACTATACTGTAGCCACTTTAACATGCATATCATATCAAATAAATATTATATCTATTAGTTGTAGTATTATCACTTGCAATATGTAAGCATCATTTATTTTGTTATGCTATAATTTTATATAAAAGACAATAGAGAATAGATAGAAAATAGATAACTCGAAAAAAGGAAAAATTTCTGGGTTCTTTTACTAAACGACAAAAGTTAGGGATGGTATGATACAGTGTATTGATTTGTCTTTGAAAATAAACTAGCGTACCACTCGCGCTTCGCGCGAAAAATTTAAATTTTAAACTTTCGTATTGCAATAATAAAATTATAATAAATTGTTTAAATAAAAAATATATAAAAAAACATGAAAATTTTTTGCAAATTTTTTTTAAAAAAAAAGAAGTAATCTATAGTGATTTTACTATAGCATGAACAGTGAAAACATTGTTCATACTACTGTGGAAATGAACAATGGCTGTCATATCGCGCCATGAGTATATTAGATTATTATCAAGCGTCCTTTAAGGAATAGAAAATAAAATATTGGTCATGTTCTTTAGTAGGGAAAGTCTAAAGGGTCGGGCCGAGCTTTACAAGGGCCGGGCCTAGAGGGCTTACGAAAGGGCCGGATAAGGGTCGGGTCTAAAGAGGGAATAGGGGCTGGGTAATAAGGGCTTTGTTCTAAGGAAATAGGTCTGATCCCTCTAAGGCTCAGCCCTTATCAGGCTCTCGGGGTTGCAGAGGGCCGAATCAGGACCGGATAATAAGGGCTTTGATCTCTTTTTTTAATTTTTTTTTAATTGTGAAAGGATTGATAAGGGTCTGATGGGCTGGCGTGAATAAGGGTTGCAGAGGGCCGGATCAGGGCCGGACGGGGTCGGGGCTTGATAGGGCCGGGTAAATAGGGGTCTGTATTTTTGGAATAAGGCTCGACCCTTTCAAAATCTTACTAAGGGCCGGATCAGGACCGGATATGACAGTGGCTTTACAGGGGCCGGGCTGGAGGCGAGAGCTTATGGCATATCTATATTCTTTAGTCTTTGAAAATAAATTTTTAACAATGACAAAATAAACTCTAACATAACTTAAAAAATTGTTTTGTCATTGTTAATATTTAATTTTCAAAAATATTTACCTCTATGGCTCTATCGATATTATTTTTCTATTGGGACTAACATGTTTTGTAGTACAATATACATAGTTTCAAATTGCATTATTTCGGACTGCATGCTTGTGCAGATTTGCATTTTCTTTCTTCAAATTATTCAGTAAAACTAATTGAATAATTTATTTCTCCTTAACAAGTGTTCAGGAAAGCTGTTCTTCTACTGCGCAGCACCGACGGACGGCTCAGATTTGATTCAGGATGGTCTGATATTATAAAGTTTAGCTTGCACGAATTTCGATGCAAATCAAAGGCTGAAATTTGCCGCGCAGCACGCACAGTGTCGGTGCTGTGCAGTAGAAGATCTCGTTCCAGTGTTCAGTGCCTCTCTTTGTCAATAGACGACTTGAGCACTTCACCTCACCGTTATCATACTGCCACCAAAATAGTCAGGCTAGTTTACCAGTATGCAGTACACAGCATTACTGATTTATTCCATCACAAGCGACAAAACACACCGTTGCTAATTGCTATCCCGCTTTTACATGATATAATTCTTCTTTCTTTTCTGCATTTTGCTTCTGGTAACACGCACACCCACGATGAAAACGATATATAAACGCACATATTCTAAACCAACCAATCAAAATCAGACAACTCATATACATCTCTGCATGGAGCATTTCTTGATTTGCTCAAACCACATACGAATCGCTTCCCTTTCAGATTCAAATCCAATAAACATGCCATGTAAAACAAATAACATGCGTCAGAAGTCAGAACTCAGAAGCCCCTACAACAGGCGTACATCGGTACATGCGCTACAATATCTGACAAAAGAAAAGATGGAAGTGACAGGGGAAGCGCATCTCAGATTCTTGGGTTCGTTTTCCTTTTTGTTGCTTAGTGGTCTTTTTCTACTGGAACAACATTTCTATTGCATCCATTGCACAGATTTGCAATTTCTTTTTAAATTTGTAAAGTAAGTCTGTGATCTGATCGGATTGCTTTTTCCATGTCTTTTCCATCGTTTCAATCTTTTCAAGCGAGTGTACATAGCAACTAAACGGTGCTAGAGAAATAGAGAGGCTTTAAATCAAATAAAAAAAAATAGAGAGGCTTTTCTTTTCTATTTTTTGGATGCATGCAAAAGGATAAAACATAATAATCCATCGGCGTATTGTTTTTATTTGTGCATTTATATGTTGGGTTAGTTACGGTGCTTTTCCCCTTCTAAATAAATTATGCTTTTTTTTATCAAAAAAAGTTACGGTGTTTTTCAAAGTAAGGAGAGTGGTGGATTCAAATTGCTCAACATAATCAAAATATTAAATGAGTCTAATATGGTAAAAACATTAAACAAATAAGTGCAATCAAGTTGACAATAAAATTAATTTGTCATTAATAATAGTACAATTAAGTTAAATTTAATTCATAGCACAATTAGCCTTAATTTTTTATGAAATAACAAATTTATGTTTACAACTTTTGTATTATATTTTGGAATTTTACAAAATCATCCTAAAATAAGAGTTTTTTAGCAGAATTTAATAAATTAAAAATCAATTAATTCAATGATTTTATAATAAAAAAATATTACTCGACGAATCAATGTGAGTTGTGATGTGTTGTTGCATAAAAAAAGTCTGATTTTTTTTTCAATTTTAAGTTTGATAAATGTGAGAACTAATCCAAAGATTTTTTATAACCAAGAAAAAAAATTCTTATCGGAAAGATCAGTTGACATGACATCAGTGGCCATGGTATATTGTATATAATATAAGTGAGAAGCTGGTTTTTTGTGGCGCTTTAAGATACTTTTGCCTCTTGCAATATGTGTTTGTATGAAACAATTTTTTCCCTTAATTCACATTTAGCGATTCACTCGGTGTTTAAGAAGTAAACATTCTATATCTATCTATATTATATTAAAAAGCATCTAAAGACTCAATGCCATTATTTTTATGACTATTTTGATCTGACATTTTCGTATTGCCAAAAATACTCATCTGATCGTATGATATAAATTAATTTTACTAAACGATAAAAGATTATGATATATTGTTATCCGTTATTTTAACATCTCTGGTTTGCTCAATTCGAAGAGCAAGTGCTTCATGTCTCTATCTCTATCTCTCAATCCTCGTATATCCATCTTTGCGTCTCTTCGCTTCTCCCTCCCGCTTTTGTGGCACCTCTTCTCTCTTTATGCATCCTCTCCTCTCTCACCTCACCGCCTGGATATGAATCGGTCTCTTTTTCGCTCTGTGATTTTCCTACTCGATGATAGATATTTTATCCCTCATTTAGTTTCTCTCTTTTCCCTGTCCCAAAGAAGACAGATAGGGCAGAAACTCCATGAATATATACCTTTTTCTTTGGTTTGTTAATTTTTAGGTTTTTAGAATACGAGTACCTGGAAAAAGAAGCCTAAAGGATATCCTCAATGGTAATGAATTCATATTTCTAACTTTAAGATTTGTGCGCTAGAATCTCAAGGTTAAGAGAACCATTAATTCACTTTACTTATAAGTGTGTTACAATATGAAGTTATAAACTTTCTAATAATGATTCATTTTTGAAGTTTTATAGGAACAAAGTTAGTGTAGACTCTACTGCTTGGCTGGTTCTGTGCGTAAGAGAAACTCTACCACACCCAAAATAAAAATGAGAGAATTTTGATATCTTTTGCACTAATTGGTAACATGTGAGTTAAGTAATGTTTGGTATAATAACACTTGGTCAGATCATTGTTGTACAAATCAGTGCCTATCTGCAGCTAAAATCCTTAATGCTATTTTTGCCCCAGGCCAATAAAGTATTGGATGCTAATTTGTACGAAACTTTTATCTGATAAATTATTTTTTTCAACAAATTTTGACAGCGCTTGTCGGGATCGTACTTTTTTATCGTCGTAAGTCATCGAGCTGTAGATATACGAGTCTACTTTCATCGCGTCGAGTCTGATTTACGATCGGAGAATGTGCATCTCAAATTTACTCCACATTAAACTTATGTCTTAATTAGTGATTTTTTATCATGACTTTGTGTCGAAATCAATTTTGAATAGTTCGTTTCTCCGATTGCAAATCGGACTCAATGCGATGGAAATAGACTCAAATATCTACAGCTCGATGACTTGCGATGATAAAAAATTTAATTACGATCCCGGCGAGTATAGCCAAAGTTGTTACAAAAAAAACCTAAATATAATCTAACTCATAGATTAAATTAATAATATTTTTATTAATAAATAATTCAAAGCAAACAATTCGTTTGCTGGGATTCAATCAATTTTTCGGTATTGATAATATCGGTCTTTTGATTTAAAAAAGGTTGATGTTCGTAACACAGATCTTTTCTATTCACTACCACAAAAAATAGATTTATTTCCGAATTTATAGAGCCTTTATTGCCGGGTATCCTACCGGCAGTAATGAGGAGGGGTGTTAATACTATAGGAACCGGTAATAGAGAGTAAGCATTTATTGCCGGTTGTTAAGCAAAAAACCGACAATAATAGGGCTTTTATTGCCGATTTTTAGCAAGCAACCGGTAATAAATGAGAATTTTATCTTCGATTGTTACTATAAAACCGATAATAAAAGTCAATAAAAAAATTTACGTTTTGCAACTTGACAGCTGGTTGCAGAACGTACAGCTTTGATAGTTGTCAAATCACAAAAATTCAGAACGTATAGCTTCAAAATTTCAACTTTAAATTTAAAAATTAAATCAATAATAAGAAAAAAAAATTAAAAGTAATAAATAAAAAATTAACAAGAAACTAAAAGATAAATAGAACAAAAAAGGTAAAATAAGACAAATAGAAATAAATTAAAAATAAGTTAAAAAAAATTGAACAAAAATAGAAGAAACATAAATAAGTGCGAAAATAAAGAAAGTTGAGCAGCCATTGTAAAATTTCGAGGAATCACTTCGCAACAAGTTGAGCAGCCATTGTGAAATAAAGAAAGAAAGAAAGAGAAGCAAGTAGAACAAGGATGCAACTAAAAACACAAGAGAAAAACAAATACAAAAAATAGAAAAAATCGACAAACAGTGAAGACTATGGTGAACCAACGAATTGCTCCATTACTAGCACCTTCAGAGCTAAAGAGAGAAGAGAAAGATAGAAAAAAAATGATGCGCAGGGGCTTCCTTCTCCTTAAGACGCTTTGCGCCTCTACCCTTCCCCGGTGGGAGAATCTCCATTTGTTTATGCATTCTCAATTTCAGTTGCCAGTTGTAATATCTAGTCCACGTTTCATCTGTCTAAATTATTTGGGCATGCTCCAAAAACCAAACCAGGAAACAGCTTGGAAAGGAGTCGGCAGGGGAAGAGAAAAGGAAGAGAAAGGAGTTGGTAGGGGAAGAAAAAAATGATGCGCATGAAATATTTTAATTGAGGTGATAGAGAGAAGAGAATAAAAAAATATATTTGTTTCTTGGGAAGCGCATGCGGCATATGCTCATTCGTTGCTTCAATTCAAGAAAAGCATAGAAGACATGTATACATGCTTGGGACACGGTGCCTTGGAAAGCGCAGGGGGCGCCTTGGGACGCGGAGTGTCTAGGGACGCGCAAGAAATATTTTAAAGAGAGAGTATATTTAAATAAATATTTTACTGTCGGTTTCTTCGCAGAATCCGGTGATAATAGTCACTATTTGTAAGCAACCGGCAGGTAACAGTTTTATTGCCGGTTGTTTTCTAAAAACCGACAATAAAATTGTTACTGTCGGATTTTCCAAGGGTACGATAATAAATGGGCAGGACTAAAGCTCTTTTTTGTAGTAGTGATTGTTTGAACTTCAACTCCAATCTTTCTGTCTATTTATAATTATTTATTATATTTCTATATAAAAAAATCGGGATTCTACAAGCATGGAAATCCATGCCGTGACATGATTAAACAATGAAAAGAAAATGAGGTTTGATTGCACACTGAGAACAATTTTGATTTTTTTGTATTTTATGTCCAATTTGTATATCAATTGCATGTCAAATTAGAAAATGCTACGTAAGTAATTGTGGCACTGCACTATACCGATTCATGTTATGTGTCATGAGATTACCAAATATGACAATGTGCAATAATGGAAATTGAAAATTAGATACAAAATATACGTAATATAAATTGTCAATGTTTAATATACAATTCTGAAAACCATAAATACTAAATAATTCATTAAACTAAAATATGTATATTCATAGTTGCTCTCCATCAAGAATAAACATTCGGTTCGATTGAATTATTTTTCTTTTATCACAAGTAATAATAGAGATATATCAAATAAAATTATCATCGAGCAGTTCTTAGGAACAAAAACACATTGGTTAAAATTTCCCACTATTTTATTCCTTATAATTCTAACAAGACTTAAATTAATAACTTTAAACTAACTACTTTTAGAATATACAAGATCTATGATCTATCTAAAGCACACATACAAAGTTTATTTGTTCTTATAAGTTTTGTTATAGTAATTACTAACTAAAATTTCTTTTCAGCATAAATTTTCCGCTATTTTAATATAAAAATGAATATGTGTTTCATCATAAAATGCAGTGTAAAGTCGGTTGTTTCCGAATAATTTATTCATCACATATCTTGCACACACATGGCTACAGAGTTCTGTCAACAAATTAATAATATTCTTTGGCTGGTTCCGTTTTCGTCAAATCAAATCAAGCAGTGGAAGAATCCAAAATAATGATTAGAAAATGATTAATATGTTGAAATTTGATGAGAAAAATATACTTCACATGCTAATATGCTATATTGGTTGATTCTATTATCTTTTTATCTTTTTGTATGATAAATTCAAAAAGAACCCTTTTCTTTTTCTCTGCTTTTCAACATCAGGGATTCTCCACTTTCTCCAAATAGTGACATAAGAGAAAAGTTCAACCAATCCATAAATTAGTGCTCGCTAACAGTAATATATTTTTTCATACCACTATTTTGACAGATGGATAAAATGAAGATTTTAATTAAATGGAAGTACAGTTTATGACGGACAGTTCAGATTTTCTGCGTTGTAAGTTACGGACGGTTCAGATTTGATTCAGGAGGTTTGATATTATAAAGTTTAGCTTGCACGAATCTCGATGCAAATCAAAGACTGAAATTTGTTGCGCAACACGTACAGTGTCGGTACTGCGCGGTAGAAGATCTCGTTCCGGGATGATGATGGATAATTAGCATGTTGAGAAGAAATTCTATTTTTATATGGAAGCTTTTCTCGTTAAAAATATCACGATCGACATTCAGATTTCTAGCTTAAAATTAAATATTAAAGTCCATCTCTTCTTGCTCCTCTCTCTCAATTTTTTGGTGTCCACTGTTCATGCACATGTTGTTAGAATTATAAAATATTGAAACAAAATTAAATTTTTAATCCGTTAATGATTTGTATTCTTCTATTGATTAACTGATTAAGTGATTGTAACGGTAAAATATTAATTTCAAATTAATTTCTACATTATGCCTTTACTCTTCTTGATTATTTTGAAAAATAACGTTTAAATAATTATGACACCTTAGATATGCACTAACTTTTGGGCTATTACGTTTTAATCTTTAATTCAAATAATCAATTGATGAGTTCAAATTTTTTGGTATTTGTTCGTTGTCAACATTCATTAGCCTCTCTTTTTATCCATTATAAATAGAGGTGATATTTAACAAATTGTTCTCATCATTTATCTCTCTGATAAAAAAAATTCCTTTTGCCTCTCAATTTTACAAATCAATAATCCTAGCTCAAATACTATATAATATTATAAATAATTCATTGTTGGATATTGAGTAAAGGGAGCTGATACGTAGATACCATATTTGATACCAACTAATGATATCGATTTTATTATGCACATTTAGTTGTGTTATCATGCACATTATTTGAGTTATTATGCATGTTATTTTTTGTACCGAAATAGTTATACATGTCATCGATTTTATTATGTATCTTTAGTGGAGTTATCATACACATTATTTGAATTATTATGCACGCTATTTTTTTTGTATTGAAATAGTTATACATGTTATTCTTTTGTACTGAAATAGTTATGGTATAACATGCATAATAACTCAAATAATGTGTAGGATAACTCAACTAAAGGTGCATAATAAAATCGGTATCAATAGTTGATATCAAATGTGGTATCTACGAAACATTATCCTTGAGGAAATTTTACAGTCACTTCCAAGGACGTGCCTCAAGGAGTAACAAATCTGGATTATCATGGGAGCATGGGAGCGATTCCATTGTCTTGTACGGTTGGGACGGAATACGTTTTAGGACAGTGAATTTTCAAAATTGCGGATAATTTCATTTCTATTTAGTTTATTTTATTGTTATTCGAATTTATGATTTTTGTTCCAACAATCTAAAGCGTATTCTTTTAATTTGGATAGTGCTTGATAAATAAATAAAAAATCAAATATCATTTTGTTCGCAATAGTGTTATGTTTAATCTATGGTTAATATAGTTATTAATAGATTATGTATTTGAGACAGATCTATACTTTATTATATATAAAAGAAATTAATTTTACATATTAAAATAGTTGATTATCAATTTAGATATTTGATAATCACAATTGGGTTAGATAGTTAGATAATCCTAAATTAAGTTATTTTTTCACTTATTGCGGCTACTAAACTTAACATAATAAATGTTAATATATTCAATATATTAGAATTGAATATCAATTTAAATCAGTCTAACTGAATATCAAGATATTATAAAAAATTAAAAAATATCTCATCCTAATCTAATTCCTAACTTGAAAATAAATAATATTTCAAAATATGAAATTTATGTTCAATCAAAAATTCCAAGAAAATAATATAAAACAATTAAATTCAGAGATACAAAAAATAGAATTAGTTCATAGTTATGTATATGTGATTCTAATAGGATGTGTTAAACGAGGAGGAATTATATATTTCTTAAAATTTATCAGCTTGTTATATTTTTAATAGAATTCTAGTTAATGATAATAATAAAACACCATATAAATTATGAAAAAGATATCTTCCAAGACTTAATTATTTTTGTGTATGTGGATGTTTAACAAAAGTATAAAAAAAATTCAGAACCAAAAAGAAGGAAAAGTATAAAAAAATATTTTTTTGTAGATTATTCATTTTATAGTACCTACAAATCTTTAGTGATTAAATCTGATATTAATGAAATATCAAATAATATAATCATAAAGTTTAAAGATGCAATCTTCTTTGAAATGATATTTCCATTTCGATTAAATCAAATGGGGTAATTTTTTTGAAACAGAGCCCCTTATAGTTAAAAGCTGAACTGATCCTCGCCGTCCGATCTTAATCGCGCCGTCCACAATTGAATAGAACCCTCCGATTTTAGTTGAATCGTAGCACATACGAATTTGTTATTTACTCGTTAGTTAACTAATAACTAATAATTTTGGCAATCACTGTTGTCGTAGTCTCTCTTGATCTTACGCTAAGCAGCCGACCCCACTTTGCTTCGATATATATATCCATATCTGATTTTATTTTGTGACTTAGTGTAAGTACAAATTTCTTTTATGTGGATGTAATTATGCAATAAATTAATACTGGATACGAGGGGGACGTGTCACAATATATTCACGAGGAAGTCACAATATATTCACGTGAATAGCAATTATTGGACAATTACCAAAGTTGACAAGTCAAATTCAGCAACAACAAGGAAAACTACTATCACAGAAAATGACAGTAACAACGACCTTTTAATGTCTATTATAGCGGCTTTGAAATCGATATAATAGAGATGACTGCTAAAGATACGGAGGGTCCGATGTAATAGTTTCAACCTATTATAGCGGATGTCTTTTCAAGACCGCTTTAGTTAAGTGAGTTATTATAGCGGCCTTTTATAAGGATCCGCTATAACAAACCTGCAGATATTTTTGAGACAGCTATTACAGCGGCCGTTTGTTAAGACCCGTTGTAATAGATTTTAAGAAAACTTCAGAAATGCCATTCTGAAGCTATTATAGCGGTATTATCCAACCTATGCTATAATAGGGAGCTATAACAGCCCCTTTCTGTAGTAGTGACCATAATATTACATTATTTATGAAATATATTTGATGATATAATAAAACTAGATTTTAAGAATTTGAAGAATTATACTTAGATATTTCTATAAACTCGTTTCATTTTTCTCTCAGTAATGTATGAATTTCCACACGATTAACCATGCTGTTGCTTGTTATCATAAAAAAAATTATCATATAGAAAATCTTTATATTTATTTTTCAAAATTTACTTGCTTCTAAAATATAGGGTTTTTTTCAATAAAATTTGTCATAAGAAAAATTTATTTATTATAATATATAAGTTTTTTTTCAAATCCATAGTCCCAGATAATAGAATTGTTAATGACCATGACAGTTCATGGACAAAATATGGTAGACACTATTGAACATTTATGGAATGAACTACTTCTTGATCTTTATTGAAGTTCAGTTCAAGTCCAATTGCTAAAACTGAACTAGACAAATTGTAAACTAATTGCGGGCTCAATATGGAATTAAATGCAAATATATTCAAACATTTCAATAGATTAACCAAGTTCTAACTCTCTCTTTTACAGAGAGAGAACTAAATTATTCGCGCAAAGTTATCCGACACAGTTATGAAAAGGATTCCATTTAAAGAGGACTATGCATTGTGCTGTCTCGAACTAGTCCCGCATGGTTAGCTTATAAACAAATAGTGAATATTATTTGATTATTATAAGATGAACTATACATAAATTGAATATTAGTAGATAATTACGAACTTGATTCGGACATGCCGCTCACATGTTTAAGTTTCAAAAAAATATTTAAAAAATAGTAAATATTGAAATTAGCAAAAAAAATTATATCTAGATAAAGAGATTCTTCCACAGTGAATATAGTTGGTTCCAATAAAATCAGCATTACGTCTCTATATCGTAGTAGATTAAATGAGATATTTTAACTTGATTCTCTACCTAATCTAAAAATAAATAAAGTAAAACAAAAACTTGAGTCCACATAAATTTTCCCACAACAACATTTTTTTTACTTTTGTTTTGACAAATGTTTGGCACTTTGTTGTTGCATGGTTCAGGTCCTCCTTGGTTGCAACTAAAAAAAGTACCATTAATTATTGATTTGACAATACAGATCTTAGTCAAAAGTATTGTTTTCTATTTAGAAAACCAAGCTATGAGGAGATATTGACTCTACTGAACCAATCCTAATTAATTCCTAATCAATGTAAATCTAACATGTTTTTAATATCCAACTTTTCATTCGCATGTCAATTCATTCAACACTTATTAAATAGAAATAAATTAGGAGACAATGACGAAACACTAAGTAGTGAAATTCTAATCATTTTTCATATACTAATTAACCGAGGTGTTGTTCAATTCAAACTCTTCAATAAACATACGTAAGCCACTTGTTGGTTGCCTCATTTTGTGGAATTCAGCGACCTAACACGCGTAAGAAATTGAATAAGAAGCTAAAAATTATAGCTCAATAAAACCATGCACGGATAATGCTTCGTAGATACCACATTTTGATATCAACTATTGATATCGATTTTTTTATGCACATTTAGTTGAGTTATAATACACATTATTTGAGTTATTATGCATGTTATATCATAATTATTTCAGTACAAAAAATAACATGTATAACTATTTAATTACAGAAAATAACATGCATAATAATTCAAATAATGTGCACGATAACTCAACTAAATGTACATAATAAAATCGAAAACATGTATAACTATTTCATTACAAAAAATAACATGCATAACAACTCAAATAATATGCATGATAACTCAACTAAAGATGCATGATAAAATCGATATCAATAGTTGATATCAAATATGATATCTACCTATCAGCTCCCTCTAATTAATAGGTTCCATAATTGAAAGTTAGGAGCAAGCGATGAGTTGGTGTGGATAAGTTGTGGGAATTGTTAATACGGGTTTATATGGAAGTTGTTGGCAATGAGACTTTTATGGATGTCTTTTTGTTTGTTTCTAGCAGTCTTTGTTATTCTTTCAACATAAACAAGTCAAAAAGATGATACTAATCAGCTTTTAAGGTTTAGAAGAGATCATGTTCCAACGGGATTATTTAAAAAAAAAGACAAGGAAAAAGAATTTGTCTTTTGAATTGGTGCTTATCCGTTCAAAATTCAGATGTGAGATTGTTTTGTTGAAGTTGAGTGTGAGTTCTATTCTATCTCAAACAAAGTAAAGAGTTTATGTGTCAATTAATAATTTAATTATGATTGTCTAGATCTGCCAACTAAAAATTTTATTTATGCATTGATAAATATCTAATAATTTTGAATTGAAGTAGCATGAGTAAGAAATTTGGAAATTTTTCTTGATGCATTTACTTTATTAATTTTTAGTAATTCTTAATTCTTGCCCCTTCATATTGCAACTGAAGCCGCAATGACATATCTTAATTACAATCGAAATAAATTATTCCAGGATCCTATATTGAAAAAAGTAAATATAGGAATAATTAATAATAAATATGTTTCTTAATTTAAACACTAAACACAAAACCTAACAATCAGTTCTGAAAACAAAACTTTAAATACTAAAAGACGGGCATTTAAAGCATACAAATAATATTATCTACAAATTAATGTAAAGTAAATATAGGAATAATAAATACATTTCTCAATTTAAACACTAAAACAAAATTCTAACAATCAGTTCTGAAAAAACAACTTTTAAGTACTAAAAAGACGGGCATTAAAAGGATACAATCTGAAAAAA
Source organism: Eleocharis quinqueflora (assembly GCA_964058865.1). Lineage (NCBI taxonomy): Eukaryota > Viridiplantae > Streptophyta > Magnoliopsida > Poales > Cyperaceae > Eleocharis > Eleocharis quinqueflora. The sequence goes on along the minus strand of CAXKVX010000243.1, from coordinate 98,774 downwards.
GTTGATAAATTAAAAAGCAAAGCATATGGAACTGTCCGTCTAACTTGAACCTCTTCATAAATATTTTCCTTAGTTAACGAATCACATGTCAAACCCTCCACGCTGGTATTTATTTAGATCAATTTCCCTGGTACCAAACCAACCATACCAGCTGGAGCAAGAATGAGCCACGTCAGCAATGCCCGACAGCACACCGACCATGTCCATTTCCTTTGGGACCAAAACAATTTGTATTTTGTAGCGATGCTCTCTCTCTCTCTCTCTTTCTGTGACCTTCTTTATCTCTCTTTTATTTATCAAGGAATGCTCTGTTGGATTCCTGTATCAGGGGAGGTGATGTGGGTCCCCCCTTGTGCATGGCACAGACATGGTTGCCACGTAGGTTTATCAATTAATGCTCCTATGATTTCGACTTAGGAACAATCTGTGTTCTGTTTATTTATTTTCAACTTTGTCCATCTTAAATTCTTAATTGATATTGAATTATTGATAATTATCTGAGGAGCTCGGTAGTTGTCTGAGATTTTTCTGACAACTTCATCACCAGAAACACACACTTTTATACTTGAAAAGTCCTGTAGATAATATTATTAATAATATTTTTTGTTATATCAGAATGGAACAGAAAGATATCAATGTGACCTTCATGTTATCTCCAGGCATGGGGTATGTAAACAAAAATGCAAACCTATCTCTCCAAATGTCTGGAATGGTTAACAACTACCTACCAATACATGTATGTATGTAGTCACAAAGTGACAATTTATGAATATTATCCAAAGTACCAATGTAGATTTAATTTAAATCAGAAGCTAATTATTTCAATGGTAATCTGCTGTTGAGTGACAGCCATAAGGTTCTGGTTTAAAGAATCATTTGTTGACACTAGACAGTAGACACCCATAACATGCTCAAAGGACTTTGATCTTTTTAATAATTAAAAAACAATAATTAGATATTTTTTTGTCTTATTTTGCTTATTTTCTTGATTCATTGCACATGTTTGTCACTAGCGCATGGTATTAACGGCTGGCATTAAAGCTTCACTCACATTTCATATCATAAATATTATTGGGCCGTACATGACACATAAGACAAGCCCAATGTAAGAGTGCATATAGCCCACATAATTAGTACAAACACTGTCTTGCCATGTGCCTTGCTGGCCAATTTATATGCAATTATGCAAATGTGGCCCTTCATTTTACCATAAACTTTTTACTGAATCATTATCAGAGTAATGATTCGAGTGGCAGTTACCACGGAACGAGATCTTCTACCGCGCAACAAAAATATTGTGCGTACTGCACAGCAAATTTCAATCTTTGATTTGCATCGAGATTAGTGTAAACTAAACTTTATAAGTATCTGGACCGTTCGTAGCCTACAGCGCAGAGAATCTGAACCGTTCATTCTTGCTGCGCGACAGAGAATATGCTTCCAGTTACCACTTACCACGAGACAGATCCAGATTCCAAGAGTAGTTAATAACTGATAAGTATTTTTCAGAGAGCAACAGTATCATACACTACTGAGATTTCAAATGAAGAGGGTTATTCACTAATTCTGACAAAAATTTCTCAGTGAAATAGGTTGTACAGTGTGACTCATTACACCAATAGACACTCTGAAAGGAGACATGTTATCATATAGGTTGGGGTCCAATAGAACTATAGGCGGGATAGGATTATGGTTGGAGAGAAATCCCAAAATGGATATGTAGTTCTGTTCAATGTGTGAGCGGGCCGGGCCCACTGCAATGATAAATTAAACGGGCCACTCTAGCCTTCACTACTACTGCCTAACTAAAGGGGGCCCAAAAATCCATTGAATTAGTTTGCCTGGCTGGTTGGGTTGTTTCGGAACGATATCCTCTTGGTAGTGAAATTGCTACTCAGAGTGCATATCTTTTGATCTGGACTGTCAGATCAGATTAATATCAACGGTTCTAATTTAATAATATAAGGAGCCCTCTAAATCATATCAATGGTGGTCAAGTATTGATCTTTAATCCGACGGTTCATATCGATACGCAAAGTGCGGAGCGGATGAGATACACAGAAGATACTGGTTCGGGTTGTTGCTCATTGGTAGGTACTGTTATGAGCATTAGCATTGTTAGGATACTAGGAGGTATTGTTAACTTTTAAAACAGGAGGAATGCCTCCTTTGATAAATCGTTTGCTGAAAACAAAAAGGTTACACATACTGTTCTGTGTTATCAGTGCATACTGGTAGTGAGCAGTATTCTGGTTCTCATTGTAACTTAAAGTTTCTGGATTATAGAAGAAAAGGATACAAATATCGGCATAAAATTTCCACCTAATGCTGTCAAATAAAAGGAGAGGTCTAAATTTTATGTTTATTAAAAATAAAAATTTTATAAGAGGAGGGAGCACTTGACAATCTTGACAATAATCACATATACATATTGAAAATAGTATACAAGTTCCATGATATAAGATGAAACATTCATTAAAGCTCACGATTTTTAAGTAAATAAATAATATTTGGATAGTACTTCAGGCTGAATTAGCTTTACTTTTGACTTCATATATCAAATTAGGCTCATTTGTCTCGTGCGTGTTGTAATCACTAAGTAGCATGTTATCAGCAGCTGAGTGTCAGCATTAGTACTCTACAATACAACTACTACAAAAAAGAGCAGACACTGTCACACTGGCAATGCTTTCTCATTTGGCATCTAATGTTGTGTGTTTCCAAGCTATTACCAGTGAAATTATGAGTGTGGAGATTCTTCTCTCCTGCTGGAGCTAGAAATTTGGTAGGGATATAGATTTAGTACACATCATCTGGCAACAATCAGGAACATTGTACTCTTATCATAAACGCTATTTTGGTAATGTCTTACTTGGCATTTACTATGGGTTATTGGTTGAAAGTGTTTCTATTTGGAATTTCATGTTTAGCCAAACTGAATTGAATATATGAGAAATTCCACTTATACTGTTACAGTACTATACAACAATGGCATGTCGTCGTGATGTAGACTGTGAGTATATTTATTAATAGTATTTGCAGTTTAATTTATAACAAATGTCAACTGTAACTTAACTTCTATAGTGTATTATGTAACACGCGTTCCAACAATATTCAACTTGTCAACTGGTTAACAACGATGACCAAATTAAATTCATTTCCATCACCCCCCATGAACCGAACCTTGAAAAGAAAAATATAACAGCTGTAACTGAAAAAGAAAAAAGAACACAAAGTATTAATGTGTAATATGTAACGCGTTTCCGATGCACGCTCAAATTGGTTGCCTGGGTTGTAAGGTTGTTTGTTATAGGTTCTGGTAACATGAATTTCAGAATTTCTTAGAAATGATGAGAAAATAATTAATCAAAATTCCTTATAATTGAGTTATCTTTTCAAATTTAAGCTTTGCTAACTTTGATATGTCAAAGTGGCAGTCACTGGCGGATCTACCATGTTCTAGAAATTTGAAATTTAACAGTCTATAGATTATTTAATAGAATGTCTACTTCTAAAATACAAAAATGTCTAATTTTGAATTCTAGCACAGATCTAGCCCATCAGTTCAGTTCCAAAAAAAACACCAGCAGCGGTATCTGCTCCTTTTCGTTTGTTCATTTCCCAATCGAGTCGCAAAATTAAACAAACCCTAAAAGAATTACGATGTTGGACTTAAAAAATAAAGTTTTCCTTTGTAGCTCGAGCCACAACTCCTCGCGACCTCGTCGCCCACTGTTCACCACTCGTCACGTACAGTTGTCCGGTCGTTCATGACACGAATCGACGACAGCGCAGTGGTTGGGCTTCTAAGTAGACCCAATAAGAGGGTTGTTGGCAAAGGTGCATGAAAGCAATTGTAATAAATATCACTTTGTAAGTGCTTTTTGTTTCTTTAGTACTTCTTAAGAAATGATAATAAACTGTGAACATTTACCAGTGTGTATGATCCTAATATCTCAAAAAATGTCTTCTAACAAGTGCTTAAATTTCCCAGACAAGAATACAACACTAGTCTCCGAGATGAATTATTATTTTCCATTTAATCCAAGACAAGTATGAAATTGATGAATTATTGTTTTCGTTTGCTCAAGTCTATATCACTGTGCTTAAGCGAAAAATGTTGTAAGATTTCCAACTGCACTTAAAAACTCACATATGTGTTGTGTTGAATAATAACAGAAACATGATACAGAAACTTTCTACACATTATTCATTGTATTTTGCACAAGTTCATTATTAGAAATCACTAAGAAGTTATAATATGTTGTAAAACATACTTTTTAATGATTTTCAATATTTTAAAAAATATTTTTTTTTATTTTTACATGTAATTGTATCTATCCCTGAATGAAATTCTCGATCCGCCACTAGTGGCAGTGCACCAAGAATGCTATGTCAAAGTGGCAGTGCACCATTTGATTGTGCACTCATGGTTTGAATTTTTGGATCAACGAGTTACACCCTCTTCTTAAATTACTTGGAGAGAAAAAAATAATAAATTATAAAATTATTAGAAGAGAGTGTGTAGTTCATTGATCCAACGGTTCAAACCATGAGTGCACAATCAAATGGTGCACTCATGGGTGTACATGCCCTTTTTATTGAATGACCATGTCATACTCAAAACAAGTTCATATTCTAAATTCGTATTCCCAATTTGATTGTTAGAAATAAGATTGATTACGGTAGTATACTGCACTACTTTGTCACAGAGGTGGGGACTACTACACTATAGAAGACCTTATATGTATATTTATATATATATATATATATGTATATATAGAGAGAGCATGACTAAAATAATATGCATAGTACATCCCATTTCGTACTATGCATATATATAGGTCAATAAATTGAGATTTAAGTTGCTCAATAAATTCTTCATATGAAAATATTGTAGGAAATCAAATTTCGTGATTTTTAGAGCTTTCTTGCTATTTTTTAAATATTTTTTAAAAACAGTCCAGATTTAATACTACAAAAGTGTCATTTCTGGGCTGTTTTTAAAAAATAACAAGAAAGCTCTAAAAATTACAAAATTTTATTTCCTACAAGATTTTAATATGAAGAATTTATAGAGAAACTTAAATATCAATTTAATGACCAAATTAAATATAAATGACCGCATAGTACTAAATGGGATGTACTATGCATATTATTTTAGCCATGCTCATATATATATTTATATATATACATATATATAGTTAGACTATAGTGTTCCGCAAAGTACAAAATCTCTTGTGCTTATATCTCGAATTTCAAAATTCATACGATCGATCTAAACCCTTGAAGATGACCTCTATATTATAATATCTTTGAAAATCAAATTTTACATTTTTTTAAATTTTTTTCTGTTTTTTAGAGAGGTGAAAAATCACTCATAATGGATGATCCACAAATCATTCAATCAACAACTTTTCGGTATATATATAGAACTGGGCTATGGTGTTTGATCATCTATCTCACATACGAATGATTAAAATTTTGATTTATCATTCTCAATAATTTCTTTATATCACGAAATTTAATTTCTTACAAGATTTTGATATGAAGAATTTATTGAGCAAATTAAACATGCATATGCGCATATTACGAAAAGTGATATACTATGCATATTATTTTTAGCCTTGATATGTATATACACATACATACATATATAGTTGGTGCTACGTAATTGATTCACTCTCACTCTCATCATTATCAACATCGTCATCTTCACCCTCTTCTATTAGATAATACTATTCTTATTTGTCATCTTTTTTTATTACTTTACAATCGAACAGTAAAAATAATTCATAGTTCATAATTTAACAGAGTCTATAGATTATTTAATGGAATGTCTACTTTTTGAAATAAAAAAATGTCTAATTGTGAATTCTAGCACAGATCTAGCCCATCAGTTAAGTTCCAAAAAAAACACCAGCAGCGATATCTGCTCCTTTTCGTTTGTTCATTTTCCAGTCGAGTCGCGAAATTAAACAAATCCTAAAAAAATTACGATGTTGGACTTAAAAAAAATAAAGTTTTCCTTTGTAGCTCGAGTCGCGACCTCGTCGTCGCCCACTGTTCACCACTCGTCACGTACAGTTGTCCGGTCGTTCATGACGCGAATCGACGATAGCGCAGTGGTTGGGCTTCTAAGTAGACCCAATAAGAGGGTTGTTGGCGAAGGTGCATGAAAGCAATGCAATAAATATCACTTTGTAAGTGCTTTCTGTTTCTTTAGTACTTCTTAAGAAATGATAATAAACTGTGAACATTTACCAGTATGTATGATTCTAATATCTCAAAAAATGTCTTCTAACAAGTGCTTAAATTTCCCAGACAAGAATACAACACTAGTTTCCGAGATGAATTATTATTTTCCATTTAATCCAAGACAAGTATGAAACTGATGAATTATTGTTTATGTTTGCTCAAGTCTATATCACTGTGCTTAAGTGAAAAATGCTGTAATATTTCCTACTGCACTTAAAAACTCACATATGTGTTGTGTTGAATAATAACAGAAACATGATACCGAAACTTTCTACACATTATCCATTGTATTTTGCACAAGTTCACTATTAGAAATCACTAAGAAGTTATAATATGTTGTAAAACATACTTTTTAATGATTTTCAATATTTTAAAAAAATATATTTTATTTTTATTTTTACATGTAATTGTATCTATCCCTCAATGAAATTCTCGATCCGCCACTAGTGACAGTGCACCAAGAACGCTATGTCAAAGTGGCAGTGCACCATTTGATTGTGCACTTATGATTTGAATTTTTGGATCAACGAGTTACACCCTCTCTCTTCTTAAATTACTTGGAGAGAAAAAAATAATAAATTATAAAATTATTAGAAGAGAGTGTGTAGTTCATTGATCCAACGGTTCAAACCATGAGTGCACAATCAAATGGTGCACTCATGGGTGTACATGCCCTTTTTATTGAATGACCATGTCATACTCAAAACAAGTTCATATTCTAAATTCGTATTCCCAATTTGATTGTTAGAAATAAGATTGATTACGGTAGTATACTGCACTACTTTGTCACAGAGGTGGGGACTACTACACTATAGAAGACCTTATATGTATATTTATATATATATATGTGTGTATATATATTTATATACATACATATATATAGTTGGGCTATGGTGTTCCGCAAAGTACAAAATCTCTTGTGCTTATATCTCGAATTTCAAAGTTCATACGATCGATCTAAACCCTTGAAGATGACCTCTATATTGTAATATCTTTGAAAATCAAATTTTACATTTTTTGAATTTTTTTCAATTTTTTAGAGAGATGAAAAATCACTCGTAATGAATGACCCACAAATCATTCAATCAACAACTTTTCTGTATATATATAGAACTGGGCTATGGTGTTTGATCAAGCACCAAGGCTTCAGTGCTTGATCATCTCTAATCTCATGTACGAATGATTAAAATTTTGATTTATCATTCTCAATAATTTCTTTATATCACGAAATTTAATTTCCTACAAGATTTTGATATGAATAATTTATTTAGCAAATTAAACATGCATATGCGCATATTACGAAAAGTGATATACTATGCATATTATTTTAGCCTTGATATGTATATACACATACATACATATATAGTTGGTGCTACGTAATTGATTCACTCTCACTCTCATCATTATCAACATCGTCATCTTCACCCTCTTCTATTAGATAATACTATTATTATTTGTCATCTTTTTTTATTACTTTACAATCGAACAGTAAAAAGAATTCATAGTTCATAATTAATTTGAGTTCGATTCGAATCAATACCAAACCAAACTCAAACTACACACAATTAGATCTAATAGAAGATGGTGAAGATAAGGATGTTGATAATGATGAAAGTGAATCAATTACGTAGCACCAACTATATATGTATGTATGTATATGTGTATATATAGTTGGTGCTACTAATTGATTCACTCTCATCATTATCAACATCGTCATTTTCACCCTCTTCTATTAGATAATACTATTCTTATTTGTCATCTTTTTTTATTACTTTACAATCGAACAGTAAAAAGAATTCATAGTTCATAATTAATTTGAGTTCGATTCGAATCAATACCAAACCAAACTCAAACTACACACAATTAGATCTAATAGAAGATGGTGAAGATAAGGATGTTGATAATGATGAGAGTGAATCAATTACGTAGCACCAACTATATATGTATGTATGTATATGTGTATATATAGTTGGTGCTACTAATTGATTCACTCTCATCATTATCAACATCCTCATCTTCACCCTCTTCTATTAAATAATACTACTCTTATTTGTCATCTTTTTTTTATTACTTTATGATCGAACAGTAAGAAGAATTCATAGTTCATAATTCATTTGAATTATATTCAAATCAACAAACCAAACTCAAACTACACACAATTTATTCTAATATTGTTCTATTTCAAACTAAACTACTTTGAAATTAATTTCAAATCAAACACAACAACAAACTAATTTATAGAATAATTTATTATTGTTATCATTAATATTATTATCTACGGTCATTATCGTTACTACTATTTTACAACTTTTTTATTATTTTTTTTCTAAAATTGTCTTTAAATTATTTCATTTAGATTTCATTCCTAACCTACTATATTTTGTTTTTGTTTGGTACTAAAGAATTCGATGTTGTTTGGATTAATTTTAATTGAATGTTATTTCTCACCTACTCCAATTTATTTGAAACTAAAGACTTCTCCAATTTATTTGAAACTAAAGACTTTGATGTTGTTGTACAATCAAAGATGGCAACCAACAAGCTCTTACAATCTAGTGACGCAATAGAAAGAGCGCAAGGAGGTAACTTGACAAACAAAAGGCAAGTTACCGAGTCGTATCTAAGGCTACAAGATATAGGGCACACAATAAGCCGATTAAAAGCCAATCTGGGCAGAAGTCTCACCAATACTAGCCCTCATCGCATAAAAACCCAACCAAAACAACATAAACCATTGCTGAAACAGAAGTAATAGCTCAAAAATCGCGTCAAGCTTAATCAAAAGCATCATCATCATCATCGGGAAGTGGCTGAGCTGCTGCTGCAGCAATCTCTTGCTCATACCTGTGGAACAGAAAGTAAATAATTTAATGTTTCACCGTACTGTAAGCCAGGGCCACTCAACAGCGACTATCAACAGGAACTACGGAGGAACAAGGACTCCCAATACTCCCAATGTGATGTTGCTAAATCAATCAAAGGAGCACAAGAAAGACAATTCCTAGTTCTTACCACCAGTAGGAAACCCCTTTGTTTTTTACCAAAAATAAACATGTCATTACTCCAGGTAGCTGACAAATACTAAATCATAGCCACCCGAAACTGTATTTCTTATAACCAGTGAAGGCCTATATTCCTATAGAAGGTATAAATGACAGAGACTAGAATAGTAAGCCAGGACTTACTGTTGCTGAGCAGCAAGATCGATCTGAACCTCAGGAGGAGCAAGAGCTGGGGACTCCACAAAGTGAAGGTTCATATCTCTGTAAATCCAGCAAATTGACAATATTATACAGACGATCAACAAAAGATAATGTATATAACAACAATAAACAAATGACTATCTAATAGATGCAAGCTGTTACTTGTAACTTGTCAGCAGCCAATGTGGGAATGGTTTGTTACCGACAATGATTCATTCACAAGGCCTCAATAAATTATTTCCGATAGCAGTTAATCTGATAACAAAAATACTACGCTGTAGAACAAATAAAATGTATATGTTCTGTCTCTCTAGCAACCAACTACTCCCAAAAGCAAGCAGAAACAATTCATTTCAAGACTTATTTTAAGCATAAAAGAATAAGGTGATAGATTGAGGGTGTATTCAATCCACAAGTTTCTCTTACCCAGCCAACTTTCGGGCAAGATAGAGGAAGGGCTTCTCAAAATTGTAGTTACTCTTGGCAGAGATCTCATAGTACTGGAGGTTCTTCTTTCTGTGGAAAGTTACCATCTTAGCCTTGACCTGACGGTTCTTCACATCCACCTTGTTCCCGCATAGCACTATCGGTATGTTTTCGCAGACACTGTTTACCCATAACATAATGAAAAACAGATATTAACTCAAAGAGTACATGATACTAACTAAAAGAGGTTCTTTGAAAAAGAGGAGAATACTAACCGGCAAAGGTCACGATGCCATGTGGGCACATTTTTGTAAGTCAATCTAGCTGTCACATCAAACATGATAATAGCACATTGACCATGAATGCTGCCAAGAGAAACAATTAGGATAAAAATTAGATTCTTAACACAGAAAAAACATATCACAGAATTGCCTGAAAATTATGTTCCTACAGAATCCGTTAACAAAGATATTCAACAGCTAAGATGGATTTCCTAATCATTAATATCTATCATCAGAAAGATAAGGGTGCATTTGGCACCGTTTCCATTTGCTTTTTTTTCAAAAACAGAAAACATCGTCCCTGGTTTAAATTCTTTTGTTTTCAAAACTTCCATTTTTACTTCTAAAAGCTAGAACTGGATATCCTACCAGTCTATCCAAATAAAGCAACTAATATTCTTAAAAGATATTAGAAGTTTAGAACACTTATGTTCCTCTTATAAATATAGGCAATATCTCCAAAAATATTGGCTGTCAACATTCCTATTTCGCAATATGACAAATTATAATTATATTGGTAGTTTACTTGTCTACATGCCTTCGCTGAGGAAAGACAAATTAACAGTGACTTCCTCATACCTTGTTGACTTAGAACAAGATCGACTATGATTCGAAATATTGTGAATAGCTTCTATTAACAAATAGTTGTAAATGATCAGTATAAATGAAGAGTTGTAGATTGATTTCTTCTGAGAGACTAATAAACCAGATACTCATACAGTCACATTTGCAGTTGCGAAAAAGAAATACAGGGGGAGAGAGAGAGAGAATGACTTGTATATTATTTTTTGTGTTGTATCAAATCTGAGACGGAATAGGGAATAGTAACAAAGAGTTCCATAAAATAGGGACATGGGATTGAAGGAGAAAATACGGCTTGGTAATTTGGGGAAGAAAAAAAATGGAAACTCATAAACCTAAACATCTTTTTGTCATTCTCGGAAATGCATTTAATTTTCTACACTTCGAATAAAAAAAATAGAAACAACGCTCAACACCCAAAATACATTTCGGTTATTTTTTCTACAATAAAACAAAAAAAAACTGAAAACAAAAACGATACCAAACACACCCTAAGTTCCTTAATGTTTGTTTCTCTTTCCCACTACAATGTAACAATACTTTTTTAAGTGTAATTTTGATTGTGCCTGTGATCCACTACAAAATTCATTTTATTCTCTACCTCATAATTCTTATTTCTGGCACATGACACCCCCAAGTTAATAAAATCTATGATTTAGGGAAAATAGTCAAGACTTCAGCAATGCACAAAAATTACATTTATCTGTTCGAGGCTGTCAGCAATAGATCAGGTTATAACTGACCCAAAAACGAATATACTATATTAGCACACAAAATTAAATTCGTCAAGATCTATCCATCAGAAACACCAATCCTTCTAACAGATCGACATGCATAGAAATGTAGGAATAAAACTATACTCACTAATATCCATCACGAAGGCCTCCGAACTTTTCTTGACCAGCTGTATCCCAGCAGTAGAATCTGATCTTCCCACAGTTAGTGTGGAAATCCAACGGATGCACCTCAACACCAATTGTAGCTGTTATTATGAAAACATCAAACGCAAATGTTAACCATATATCCTACAATTCATAACCTGATGCACAAAAATGAATCGAAATAGGCAGATTATAGTTCTCACGTTCGTATTTCTTCTCAAACTCCCCAGTAAGATGCCTCTTCACAAATGTCGTCTTTCCTGAACGAGAAAAACTACGAATGCTTAATAATCAAATCGAAAACAACACATCTGGAAATGCTTACAAGAAGAGATATATAAACAATCGTACCTGTGCCTCCATCGCCGACGATCACAAGCTTGAAGCTCGGGTAATCCACAGTTTGCTGATTAGGAAGTGCCTAAACATAACAAGCATTTTAAAATGTTCAAAATCGGATCAAATCCAACTTATTATATCCAAACAGATCAGACGAAATCAAACAAAACAAAGAAAAAACGAAAGAGAACGAGAGAGATTTACCATTTTTCTTTCTTATTTTTTTTCTAGGGTTTTGGTTTTGAGATGGAGGCGAGAGATATGAAGAAAGAAATACTCGCAACAAGAGTTTTTGATATAGCTGTCGACCAGGACCTCGGCGGTTGCTTTGAATCCACGCGAAAGTATTGACCGTCCGATGTGATATTTCTTGATTTCGTTTAATTTAAGAGCGTATCCTTCTAGAAAGATCCGAAGCAGTCGTTATACATCGGACGGTGCACTATTACAGGCCGAGTCATGAGATGGGCTAAGATTATGGGCCGAAGATGGTGTGCCACATAACCTATTTTAAATTTTAAATTTCGGCCTATGCTGTATGCAAGCAATAACAGCTGGATCGGAAATTCATTACCAATTACAAGGTATAACGATCGGCAAAAGTAAATTCATGGCATTTAGACTGTCAACGCAAGGCTTTTAATTTTTTGTGTTTCGTTCGCGAATGACGTAATGTTAAATACAAGAAATTTTGGTTATGTTCAGTAGGTGAATTGTTTAACACAAATTCTCGGATTTTCGTCGAATTAAACGCAACGAGAAAGCAACAGACTCGTTACGTTTTGTTTTAACAGTTTCTTATGTCATGCTTATATGAAATTACAAAATCATGCTTTACTAAATAACGTCTCATCGCGTTCCTTAAGCGTTCTGGAAAATTCCAAAAAAAAAAATTAAATATATCGATCTTGGTCTAAAAGGGATTCTTTGTGTCCTCTAGAGAAAAAAGACAACAAAATATCTGACTTTATGACTAATGAGCTTATGACTGATAGTTGAAAGGGTAAATTTTGTAGTTTTTATCCAGCAAGATAATATATATAATAAGTTCGACAAATATTTCATAGTTTTTTTACTAATTTACAAAGCTATTAGATGATAGAAGAGTAATCTTAGGTAACAGTATCATACCAATCAACAAACTAGACAGTTATCTTGCTCTTGATAGCAACCATAACAGCATTAACATTCTTGGGCACAACATCACCACGGTACATCAACTATCATGCCATGTATTTGTCGTGCCTTAGGTCGCACTTTGCCATCATGCTTGAGGGCTCAAACATTGCATTAGTTATCTCAGGTACTGAAAGATGCTCTTGGAGGGAAGGGATTGCGAGGAGGATGTGGAATCCTAGGTGTGATTAAGGCTTAATTTAAATATTATGGTTCTTTTTTCAACTTTTCAATAATTCAATTTCTAATAGAAATTTCTAAATTAAACAATACAATCAATTCAAACAATTCAATTGGTACACTTTTCAAATAAGTATTTACATATATTACACAGAAAGAGAAGCCGGATTCTACTAGATCCCTTCCCTAGTAACAACAATACTAACAATTAATTGAAGAGTCTAAATACTTATTTGGCTTAATCAATTTTTAGTTGCGGAAGCATAATAATCAACAAATCAATTCTTCTCAAGTAGTTAAATGTAATTAAATTAAATAGAGAAGAGTTAGAAAGATAAAACAAATGAAGGCGCACGATATGTTAACATAGTTCAACTATGCCTTCGGTCTAGTCTACATTTTCGGGTCCCTGATATCTCGTCTTTGCAGTAACAACACCGATCCGCTCCAATAACTCAAAGAGTTCAAATACAACTTCAGAATTTGATCTTCTTTACACACACCGGTAGAAGAACGAACCCTAATACAAGGTGGAATCTAGCTCTTACAACACAATGATTAGAGACTAGATCCAAAGCACAAATGCTAGACACACGGTAGATAATAGTAGGATAATTTTCTCAAACAATCTTTCTAAGAGTTTAGAATAATTTTGGATCAATGAGATTGAGTCTTAGCAAGAATATTAGCAAGAAGTTTAGCAAGATTGATTTCAAGCTCTTTAATGGAGGTGTTTTGCTTTTTCTGAGTGTATATGAACAATGATTGAGAAATGGAGAAGGATTTCTTTTAAATAGAGCTTGAAAAACTTTCATTTTGATCAATTTTCTTTACATCATTGTACAACGTTCTATAACGTTATACAACATTGTAAAAGGGGTAAGTCATAAAGCAGAATCTATCAGAAATATAGTCGTTGCACTGAATTGAATTTCTTACTTCGTTACACAACGAATCAGCTCGTTACACAACGAAGTAAGGGATCTTGAAAATAGACATTACAACAGACTGAATTTCCTACAACGAAGTATTTCACGTACAACGAAGTAGGAGAATTTCTGAGCAGCTCTATGTAAATTTCACTTCGTTACACAACTATTATGCATTGCTCTTTGGTACTTTGTTGTGTAACGAAGTATAACGTTGTACAGTGATGTATTGTTTAGGTTTCAATCTTGCTTGTTTTGACTCAATTTTATTGATTCAAAATTATTAGAAACTCAAGTAGAGTTAACCTAGTATAGGATATAGCTTGATTATTTCATCATTTGATGTCCTTGAGCTTCTTTCTTGAGTCTTCTTTTTATTTTTGCTTGAATTGAAATCTAGCATATGATATAGTTTGATTGCTTCATCCCTTGATATCCTTGAGCTTATTCCTTGAGTCTTCTTTTTCTTTTTGCTTGAATTGATATCTAAACAAAAACTTCAAAGAAATTGTTAAATATAAAACTTAATTTTGCAAATTGACAAATTCGAGAAATAGTATGGTACAACAGAGGAGAGTGTGCAGAGAGGAGGGAAATAGGATGCAAGAGATTGGAAGTGAAGGTGATGAAGTAGTGAAGATATTTTGATCTTTGAGATAAAAATCATTTTTTTCAAAAATTATGAAAATGAGAAGAATGACATTTTCATAAGATAATAGTGTCTATGGTGGCATTTTAGAAAGAAGACATTTTGTGACGACAAAAATACAATTTTTCTGTTTTTAAGTGGCAAAAAAACAATTTGCTCAACATTTTAATTTCAATATTTGAAGATCCTTGTGAGTCACATCGCTTAAGGAACAAAGAAAACTCAAAACATATTTTCTTGAATTTTTTTATTTCCGAGAAAAGTTTGTCCATTTCTGGTCCCCCAATTTTTCGTTGAACTCTCTATGTAAATCCGAAAGGACATGAAATATGAGACAAAGTAGACAATAAATATTTTTCTTTGGCTCACTTGTTCAGAAAAATGATAAATAAATTACCAATCAAACTAAGCTACACACGATTTGATTTCTTAAATGATATTCTCTTTAGAAAATGAAATGAACCGTTATACAATAGCGCTAACCCAGGGTAGGGATCAACATTCTGGTAAAATGGTATTTAACTTTGTTACACAAATTGTCAGTAACGCTACTGCTTATCCGCCAACACGTCGGTAAGACGGAGAACGAACACTCACGACAGCCACATCATCGAGGACTGGCCCACAAAGTGAGCTCAGATCATCACTCCTCATGTTGTAATTCGAGCTGTAGAACATTACCCTGGTATGATCTGCCGTGGCACGGAACGACAAAGTTGCTTTCTTTATTCCACCCGTCCCCTTCGACTCATATGCCACCTTGACTGTCTGGGTTCCAGCATAGGCCTCAACCATGAGGGAGCCCTTGCAAGCATTGCTAGCATCACCAACGGAGAAGGAGAGAACATAGGCACGGCCAGGCACGGTACGAATGACCTGTGAAATAGAGCTTTCCCTGCCGGCCAGGAGCTCGATAGCACGGAGGCCTTGTGGGCAAGTGAAGTGAGTAGAGTCAATGTAGCGCACGGCCTTCAACGAGTCGACCATCCACCCGGGCAAAGGGGAATGATCATCCTCGATGTGCGAGGGGATTAGCACACCCCAGCTTGTGTTCGGCAAAATAAATGGTCCTTCCTCGAAATCACCATTCTTAATCAAGTTCTCTGCAAATAGACATAGACATAAATTTGAGTATTAAACTGAAGTTGCAGTGATTTGTTGTATTGTTAACTATATAAAATATTTTATACTCGAATTGCTATTCCTCTATATTGGTTGTGTCAAGCTGTGAGCCTGTGCTGACAGCAGGAACGTTTTGTGCTATTAGGCAAAAGGAATATAAACATGCATATATTTGTCCTTTTTGACAGTGCACATGGTATTGATTGCTAGATTACTAATAATCTTGCTTGTGACTACTTGTAATTTACTGGTGTACCAATTAGTTAATACTATGCAAACAATAGAATGTCATGATAAAATATTATTTGTACATACTGTTGGTTCTCCTAGGCGAGTTGAGTGCCTTGACTGCAACCGAATCAATCAATGGACCGCATGCCGGGTCCTCACTGACCCCGGGGTTATGTATCACGATCTCGGTATTATCTGAATTTGCTAACCAAGCCCAAGCATATGAGTCCCATCCGTTACTACTGTACAATGTCTGCATCGGCAGATACCCCGACTGGCCGGAAGCCGTTACATTGATCTGCTCAGATTGGGCGCATGTGCGTGCTGCGCTGAATGAAATTGAATACCTCATGCCGGGTGTCACTTTTAGACGTTGCTTGATGGATGCCTCATTGCCCAATCGGACGGCATAGGAACCCTCTGGCACGACTAACAGCATGTCACCTTGCTTCTTGCCTGATGGTATGTATTCGACAAAACCGGAGATCTCCCATGACGGGATGCCCGTGGATGACATCACCTGGGTGCCCTTTAGCTCTGTGGGACGTGGGCCCTGCTCGAAGTTTCCATTCGGTAATAGCCCTGCAATTATTTTAATTGTAGGTTAGTGTTTTTTCCTTTTTTTTAAAATAAGGGCTCGTGAATTGTGATATCCATTGATTTTAAGTTCTACAGAGATTTGGTATTCATAAAATTCTTCTGGAGGTTTTCATATTTATTATTCTTATATGATCTGCATCTAAGCTGGCAACTCAAGTTGTCCACTGGATGCACTTTAACATAAATACGATCGGACAAATTACTTAATGGCCTTTATGAGGTTTCATATTTCATTGTCGCTATATATTTATGAGTATCTTAGAATCAGAAACAACTCCAGTTACTAACTTTCACTGGTAACTGGTAACACCTTGGTACTAAATGTACTTTTACCTATAAATAATTCTTGGGCCCTAAACCTGACATTATGGGCCCAATTTTCCAAAGCAGCCTCACCAATCACACAAGCAAACATGAAACAATTGCCTTTATGATGGAAAAAGCACACTTTCTTGCTGATACAAGCAGTGGTACCAAAACAGAGTGTAGAATTTAACATGTCACAAAAAACCAAATGGAAAGGGATTTTTATGAGCAGATCTAGATTGGGACAACATATTTTAAGAAGAAGACAGTGTAATGGGCAGGATATGTCCCCGTTTTAAATGCATGGGCTCATGATATATAATTGATTTTGTCAGATCTGATTTGCACATGATACCAGGTCAGATGGTTTTTATGTATACTCTGAAAAGGCTACCTCTGGTTCTGACTAGTGTGCCTATTATTGTGGTAAGTAATATAGTAGAGTATCATGAAAAACAAAGGAAAGTAGTACAGTTTCTGTGTCATTCACTCATTCTCTTCAGTTCAACAAATTTTAAATATATTATAAAGAGTTATGTTATCCTTTTCACGTTAATCTTTCAAATTTGAATACATTGATTCACCAAAAGTAGTAGTTAAAAGATCCACAGCAATTGCAACTCAGCATTTAACACTTGATACTTATTTACTTTGGTGTTAATAATAGGAAAAAGCGAATGTTCGTTAGGAAATTTCATTCATAAATTGTTTACCAATCACGTGTACAAAAGAAAAATGACATAAAGTGTCAATTATGTATGGTTTTGTTGGAATAAATTCTGAAGTAGCAACCCTTCAAATAAAAAATATCAATGTTGTGACGAGTGTGAATGATTTTTCTCTACGGATCAGTACGTAGCAAATCTCTTAGTAATATGTTTCTTTTTCGTTTTGAATACTTCTTTTTAACATACAACATTTAGATATTCTTATTGATAATTGTATTCTTATTTTTTATTTACTGCCTCGACTCTTTGAGTATATGTATATATTAAACATTTAGATTATTAATAAATCATGTTGTCAGTATAATTTGTATTGTGGCTAAAACAGGTTTATAGATTAATTTGCACAGATCATGGAGGCCCACATAGAACCTTTAATCACCTTTGAGACTCATGTTCCTGCATCAATGCACATGGCTACTTCCAAAAGGGGAAAAAGTAAAAGGAAAAAAATAGAAGGAGAAAAAGGAAATAGACGCTATCATTATATTTTATGAAATAAGATATAGTCAGGGGCGGATTCAGAGGATTTTTAAGTCCGGGCACAATTGAGTCCGAACACTGAGGTTGAGATCAAGTCCGAACACAAACCCGCTAAAATCCACTAATATCATTAAAAACTCATTTTTTCACTATCAAAATAACTAAAAATACACTAAAATTCGCATTTTTTTGAAAATCAAGTCCGGACACTTGCCTAAGCATAGGTCCGCCACTGGATATAGTCAATTACTGGCCAACTTTATATAAACAAACTATATATGATTAATGTTATAACATATATAAAGGCACCTCATCAAAGAATCATTTTGTTAGCACCGTGATTAATCAAAAGATTAAAATGCATTGTACAATTGTATGTTTTATGTTGGGGTTTGAAGATGGAATGGAATGGAACACAATTCTCCTAAACGATTTCCTCTGCTTCAGTTTCAAACTGGTTACTGGTACAGAATCACTTTACCATACATCTAGCTAACTTAAAGGGAACCCATAATTATCAAGCTGTAACTCTCACAATTAAGCAAGTAATTTGATGATAAAATCATAAAATAAAAATCAGCAATATATATCATACCATCAATGAAACCAAGCGCTCTGTGACTGAATGTACATAGTAGCAAAAGCGAACTAATCAATGCCAACCTTCCCATTCAATTTTGTGTTTTGATTGAGAAGTGAGGTGAAGAGAGAGAGAGAGAGAGAGACAGAGATGGGAAATATGAGAAGAGAACTGAGATGAGTCGAAACCAGAGAAGCTCACTAGGTCTTAAATTGTTTTGTTTGTAGTTAATGAACCTTAGGTTTGCTAGTTATTTTCCCAAATGCCACCAAATCGGTGGATCTTTGTCCTCACTGAATTTTAAGTTTTTAAACTTGGGACTGTTTGATTGCTCGGTTGCTCCCTCTTCAGCCACACCAAAAATTTACAAAACGGATCAAAGAATAAACTTCTTTAACATATAAGACTAATATTTTTCTAAAAATATCACCAATGGCTAAGGATGTAATTATTACTTGCGTCCTTATGATTTCTCAGATTACCACGCATATTTTCATGCTTTCGCAGGAGTGGTGGGGCTCAAATATGTAAAAAGCTCATGGGTGCAAGTAATGCTTGCGTTCTTAAGTTGAAAAATCCATTTAGGGGTGCAATTTTTTATAGACCTGTGATTATTCTGAGACCACATTTCAGTAAGATACATAGGAGAGCAAGTACTAAAGACCCTATATTTTAGATCTAAATTCATTTTTTCATCTTCTCTTCCAACACATCCTCAGTTTTTCTCCCTTCCATCCCGTATTTTTTCTTCCTCTTCACAAATCCTAAACAAAATTTTTAATTTTTCTCCCAAAAGCTCCCTAAAAATGTTTATTGTTAGTTTCTTCACCGAAGGATCTATCAACATGGGTCGCATTGTGTTCATTACTCGAAAACCCTAGGGTAATTTTACGGTACAAGACGACATAACACTCGGTGAATTGGAGACTGAGCTCTACCAATGGCTGAGAATTTCAAGTTCAACACATGAATTAGAGATTTCGGCAAGGTTCAATGCGAGATTACAACTCACTCTCTCGGTAATATTCTATACCGAGTTATAACTTTTGAGAAATGATACTTGGAGACTAATGGTTAACCATTCGGTTCAATCGGGAACTTTTGCAATTATTGAATTGTATGTTGAGCCTAAATCACGATTCAATACAACAAAATGTTGTGTGAGTGTTAGTCGTGTCTATGAAACTCCAAATGCATATGTTAAGCCTATAGCCTGTTCATATGTCCAAAACCAGGATTGTGCTAGTGGTAGTCGCTTCTATGAACCATACGTTGAGCTAATAGCAAGTTGAATGCCCGATGAAGACGATCGAGATTGGGTGGTTGCATTGAAGGTGGTACTTCTTGTTGAAAAAAAAACTCGCACAATTCGAGTTGCATCGTGCCACTCGACAATTCAGAAGAAAATCAGAGACCCAATGTAATTGCACAAACTCATAAGATCTTGATCATTACATATCAGGAGCAAAAGTTACAAAATATCTTTCTCATATAGCCATCAGTCTGGATCATCCTGACCAATTCTCTCGAAACGTCACCTATAACTTTATTTACAATATAAAATAATGGCAAAAATTTGGGTACTCCAAAAGATGGGTACACTGGATACTCTAGTCCATCTGGACCGTTCAATTTATCAAAATTGGTGAAAAGTATTTCTTAAAAAATACATCAAAAGTTAAAAGTGAATCACTTTTCAACAAAATGGTAATTACCATTTAATAACGTATATCTACATTAAATTCATGTCACTAAATTAGAAATCTACAAATGAAATAAATAAATAAATATTGTTATGAAAATATAAAAATTGAAATTAGAGATACAAAGTACCGCACTACTAGTGCTTTTTGAAATATTGTGTTATATTAATTTTAAAAACTGATCGATTTAGATAAAATTTAGAGACCTAATTTATTTTCTTTACAACCCCCCCCCCCCCCCCCCTCCACCCCCAAAACAAAATATATAAATGAAATTATTAATAAGCTGACATGGTTCAGAACTCTTAAGCTATAAGCTATACAGTTAAACGTGATTACCGACTTAAGTATTTGACCGACTCCGAGGAATAAAGTCGGTTTTACCCTCGCATTGCATGTTAGTTCAAGTGGACCCTCAAATCCGGCAGAAGGAATCAGCTTATGAGCCCACGATACCAAGTTCAAGGGTATTTTCGTCATTTACTTTACTACACTCTTAAGTCCAAGTGGAATGTTTTTCGGTCGAAAAAAAAATCCTAAATCTGACCTTAGAATTTTTTTTTGCCACAGTTTACACTTTTCGAGTTGATTAATTTATTTTTCATTATGTAACTTTTCTTAGTTGAGAAAATTCAGTACCTTTTTATGTATTTTACTTTAGCAATATTTTGTTAGCTGGAGAAGAACGAACAATTTTCTTTCACACGAGATGTCTTTACAACTATGTTACCCCGGTTCTTTCAATATCCATAAGAACTGGTATCGGGTGCGGCTCCGGTGCGTATCGGGTGCGCCACATGGCGCACTCTATTATTTTAATAGGTTTGACCGGTTGGGTGCGGCTCGGGTGCGACTGGGTGCGGCTGGGTGCTCCTCGGATGCGGCTGGGTGCTTATTTATTTGTTTGTTTTTGTTTTTTTAAATCTATTTATTTATAATATTTTTTATTTTTTATTTTAAATTTATTATATATAGCCGCACCCGTATTCAAGATTTTTTGAAATTGAAGTATCGTCGCACCCGCACCGTATCCGATACGATACTCGCACCCGCACCTGTGCAACACAGACTTGACAAGCATTAAAAGTTTGAAATATAACTAGGAGACTAGTTGTAATTTGCATTTACTTTTGTATGGAAAACAGAAATCAAAATTTTGAATAAAATCAGAATTATGGATATGAAAAATGAAGATATGTGATAATTAAGGAGATAATTGGAGAACCAAACAGATCTGATGAAGTGAACCTTAATAAAAAAATTGAGATAAGAAGTGACAGAAGAAAAAAAGAAATATAAGTTACAAACACATACAAAGCTAGATTCTAAAATAGAAGTGAAAAAGACATCACTAACTGTCCCGATGCGTCAACAACTTTAATCACCTCAACTTGTCGAAATTTTGAAGACTTATACCACTCAAAAACGCCATAGCGTCTATCCACCGATCGCGAACAGATTTCATATCCAAAAAACGACTTCATGATCTGTTATATTATTCCTCCATAATTAAACTCGTCTTTTACCCGCCACGAAATGACAAAAACCCATTGTACCATTTGACCCGTCAAGACATAAATAAATCTAAAAATATATTCATAAAAACAGACTCAAGCTGAATTTATTATTAGCTTGGTAGTCCATGAATCAAGCAGACATGAATACACCATTAGTCTTAATTCTTCTTAATTTGTGGAGAAATACATGCGTTTCATCTGATCTAAGTTGGCATTGTTTAATATTGACAATCTTACCAACAAGTCCTGTAAAAGTCACTTAAATATTGTTCTCTTATTTTTCAGGATAAATGCGATGTTCTTCACATAAAGCTACGTCAAAAAAGTAAAAGAGGAAAAGTAAACAACTGTGCATACAAAATAAATATAATTACAATAAGAAAAGAGACATATGTAAATGTTCTCAATTACCTTTAATGGAGGGGGCTAAACATAAATAAAATTCCTAATTTTATAAACGTAAAAATTTGGAATACAAAGAATTTCGATTGAATATTGAGATATATAGTTCATAAGGGTCACTCATATTTATTTATAGTTTCATTTTTTAAAACTTGTATTTGTTAATGTTGATCTATTTAAGTAGGTCAATTGCAAACTGAGATCTACTTTAAATGCTAAACAGATGATAAAATATAATTTTGTTCCGAAATATATTGTATCATTTTTCTTCTTTTAGTGTGAAATATGAACTCATATCACGACACAAGAAATGCAAGGAATATCCAATATTTATTAGATGATAATAATAATAATAATAAAGATGAAGGTAAAGTCCACAAATTTTAGATATTCACACGAGATTCCTCATTTAGTTTCGTAACTTGCAGTTTCTCATATGAAGGACTTGCATTTGTTGGTTCTCACATAAAATGCAATTTACCAAATTAAAGAGTATGATGTGGTTATTTTGCAAATGTTCTTAATATAATTTCTTAATAATTAAGTACAGAAAATATTAAATAGATTGAGAGGAGGCTTCATGTTCATGTGCAGCCTTCTGAGACAAAATCATGTGCATAAAATTAGAATCAGACATCTACATGATGCACCATGTGCAGCCAGCCAGCCAGGCTAAGGATATGTTTTTGTTCTTAAATTAAATTGATTGCATTCCATTAATTAATTGGATGCATTTAACAACTATTCATCACACCTGTAATTAGATAATTGTCTGGTTTCTCTTAGTTCATGATTGGAAACAGATCTGGTGCTGCGCGAGATTGTGTAGCGCATCATTTGAACCGTCCGATTTTTACTGATTGCATCAAGATTCATGCCAAAGTATAAAGACCCCCTGATTTCCATCGCTGACGATCGATTCGAAAATTGGCGGTCGATCCGAACCGTCCATCTGTTGTAGCGCGCTACTGCGCTACAGCAGATTTGGGTCCTTCATGATTAGGCATCCAATGTTTTCTAAAGAAATATTAATATGTTCTTGACTATTTATAGTTTTTATATGTCATGAATATGTCGATAACAAGGACATAATTAAAAGTGTGAATAGTGAAATAAAATTAAAACGGCGCAAATGTTAAATCATTTTAAAATATTGGTATTTGTTATGAAAAAAAAAGTATTAGATGAAGTAATAAAGGTTAAAAAGTTTGATGATTAAACTTATTAATCTCTATAGTCGGCTTTTGTTTTGTGAATTGAGGTATCGCTATAAAATCTCGGATCCGCATTAATTAAAAAAGGTACTTAAATTATCACTACTTCACTTGTCAAACGAGCTAAAGTGGCCAAGTATGTGTAGGCCTGTCAATAATCGATCGTTTAATCGTTTTTCGTTTCGTTTCGTGACAAATAAAACGATTACGATTAAAGATATTTCTTTCGTTTAAATAACGAAACGGTTAACGAAAACATATTGTTCGGTGATCGTTTGTTTCGTAGTTTCGTTTGTGACTGTGTATTGTTAGAATTATTTTGATTTAAGAGAAAAACGTTATGCTGAGAGAAGGTGATGAGAGATGAGATGAAGGATTGCTCGAATGAAAATATGTATGATTTAATTCTGGTGTATGATTAACATCGTCACTATCAGTTTCTGATTTGCTTTAGTGCTATGAGAGAAAAGATGGATGAAAAGTTAAGTCAGATGACTAATAAAATAAAATTAAAATACTTTTGAAGGGGAATAAAGTTTTAAGTTCCACCTGTATACATAATAAAGTTTTTTTAGTTTCGAATTTTAAACCTTTAACCTTTTTTGGTTCTTACTACTTACCATACTAACATAATACATGAGATCAACTTAATTTTGTATTAATATTTGATATACATATTTTTAATTAATATTATTATAATACACCAATATTTAAAACAATTAAGTATCTATTAATTTTAAATTTACTTTGCTTGTCAAGTGTATATTAAGAGAACAACCAGCTTTTAGTCAAGCAGCGGTCTTTGTACAAAAAAATACGGATTCGAAATCAGTGCTAAGAAAATATTCAGGTCAAATTTAAACTAAATTTGTGAGACAAAAAATTTCATCATTATCTTAAAAAAATAGTGCAGAGTAAAAGATTTATTCTTGTGCTATCTTTTTTCCCGAAATTGAAGTACCAGCGTACGATTCACATCTCCTGAAATGGTCAGCAGCAGTGGGTCTCATGCATTCTCACCGTTGCTATAGCGACTAGTGCTGTCCGCATAGTATTTTTGCTATAGTACCAACAAATTTACAATGTAACAGTAGCTAACTATTTCGAAACCCCGCATTATTTCGGGAGATACGAATTCCCAGTGTACCACCTGCTCGTCATACTAAATAGCTGGCTGTTGCTTGTATTATATATGCTTCTGTGCGTGTATTTATGGAATTTAATGAAACGGTATCATTTAAAACTATTGGTGAAGTTATCGTGTATTTATGGAATTTAATGAAACGGTATCATTTAAAACTATTGGTGAAGATATCTTGCATTTACAGCATTGACACGACAGACGATAACTGCGATTTCTGATGCAGATGAGCAGATCTACGCTCTAGAAGTACTAGGTCAAAACAGAGAGCACTGTAGTTAGTTCTATTGAATCAGAGAATCAGAGGAATGGGGTCATGCAATACGCCGAAATTTCCGACCTTTTACCAAATGACAAAATTTTCGCTAGTAGAATAAATTAGGAAAAACACCAGAATAACAAAATAATTTAGAAAAATACCAGAATGACAAAATTTCAGACTTTTTTTTTTATTATCAAAATGACATTTTCGCTAGCAGGGACAGCGGAATTACATCCGCTAGCACAGTTGTCAAAACTAATTCCGCTATCACTGTTGGTTGAATTGATTCTGCTATCTTGGTTGTCGATGAAAAAAGAAGAGAGACATGACTGTTGCAGATTTGAATAGAGCTAGAGAGAAGGGGATAAATGAAAGAATTCATTTAATATTGCAGTAGAATTAGAGCTTTCAAAAATAATTTTCGAATAGAACCGTTACCAACGGTTAGCATCGGTTACTAACGATTGGTTATTAACAACTGAATTTCCAAACGAAGAACTAACCGTTAGCTAAAGATTGGCAACCGTTGGCTAACGCTTGTTCACCGCAATTATTTCTACCTACAACCCAACATAGTTTATTTTAGCAGGCTATCAGTTTATTAAACATATTTGGGTATGGATAGGAAATTTTAATAATTTTAATTTTCAAGGAGAAAAATTGGAAGACTTATGGTCTATTGATGCTCAAATACCGTTCAAAGATGCATGTTTAATTGAACTGATTAGAGGAGCAGTAATCTGGACAATATGGTTAGATCGAAATAAACTAGGTAGAATTTTTTCTGTGCCACTAAAAAATAAGAAAATTCTGAAAATGCCATTCGAAAATGATCTCTTTCATATTTGCCACCCAAAAACCCAAGCAACTCTCTTATTTGCCATTTTCTGTTTTTTAATGATTTCTGATGAAATAAAGAAAAACAAATTTTCCTAAATGACAGAAATACCCTCACCACTTATCTATTATTCGAATCTGAACCGTACGACTTACACTCTCAACTCGATCAGATCGACTCAGTTCGATCGATCTCTCTCTCGCACGAACCCTAAGATTTCCTCCGCCTTTCTCCACTGTCGCTATTTTCCTGAACCCTAGAACTCTAAGATTTCCTCCGTCTTTGTTAGAAAATATGTTCTAACTCTAGTAGCTGAGTTAGTCTCTCTCTCTCTCTCTCTCGATTTCTCCTCGTAGAGTAAGGAAGGAGCATGAATGAAATCAGCTTCTTACCCTTTGCTTCGCAGGACCTCAATTTCAGTCGTTGTTTTCTAAAGGAGAAAGAAATGTGAAATTTACTTTTTTGTAATTGAACCTTCGCCTAAACACTTGACCTACTCCACTCCATCTCTGGCGTTGTTTTGTTCAATTACTTAAAAAAATACGACCTTAATTTGAGGCTGAGAATTAAGATGTGATACTGAGCAATTTTAATGTTCAACTGAGTATTTGAACTGAGCAATTTAATCTTTACTGGTACTGAGAATTAAGATGTGGATACAGTTCAGAATGTGCGTTTGTATATGCATAATTTGGGGCTAATGGCCTAAATTGCAGAATGTGCTTTTGTATTTGAATGTTTTTAGGTAATTTAGTTGTTAAAGATGTATTAAGACACCTGACACCACTTTGTAAAAGATGTATTATAACTGCAACTATTATTCAAGTTGTGTTGCACACTATGATAATACAATCTGCATCTTCTTTCATATGTATTAAGAATGCAATTATTATACATGTTGTATTGCACACTTACAAATGCATGAATACGAGCTTAAAAGCTTGTACCAGAAACTAAACATACTAATAAAATTGAAAAATGCTCATGTTATTAATTCACAATAACCTTTTATATACATGCCCTTTCACACAACATTCTTACAACAAAACTCAACTGAAGAAAATGAAATACAAAATCCAAATTTCAAACATTCATTAAAAATAAAACATTGCCAACTTAAAAAAAAATATTGAATAGAGATTTAAAACTTGATATATTCATGCCAATTAAAATATGGAGAAGCCATTTGAATAACCAAGACTTCATTCTTAATTTTTCTCTTATGTTTTTTATAGACTATGGCTCATTGTCATAGAACAGCATGCTCATCATCCAGCTTAATATCAAAATCGTTGTTGTCAGCGTCACTATCTTCCATCTCATCGACAACATGACTTCTCGGGAAAAAAAGCAAAAATACAATGAGCTTAAATAAAAAATCTTCTTTAGAAAATAGAAGTGACCATTTAATGTTACTAAAAAGTCTAAACTAGAGTTATGGTACCAGTCGGTTCAGTAATTGGAAGCAACTTAAGGCCTTGCACAATGGCTGAAAGCCACTGAATCTCATTAACCTCTCAGTCTTGCACGATGTTTGAAAGCAATCGAAGGCAACTGAAAGCAAATGAAAGTATAACAAAATCAATTAAAAATTTTATGATCACCATAACAGCAAAACCTAACAGTATCACTTGAGCATCACATCAATTTCCCACTAGCACAAATCCATGACATAACAGACCAGCATTAGATCTAATGACAAATCATAAAAGTATAATCTCGGACAATTGCATAAATAACAAAATCAGAAAAGTATAAGCTCATATTAGTAAATAACGAACAATACCAGCCATTACTTATTTTTGAGTGGCACAGAAAAATTTCTCCCAATAAACTATGTTTTACTGATAAATCACCAAAATCTGTTAGAAGTATAGCAACTCAAATTATCAATATATTGAGTTATTGGTGCAAAAACAATAATGATTCATCTTATTTCAAGCTTCAAATGATTATACCCCAGAATGTAGAAGATCTACCAAGACTTATTTTAGGCACATAAAGCCAGGATGGGGGAGACGTTGCAGGAGGTACCGCAGCTGGAAGCAGGGTGTTCGTCTGAAAACGTTCTGTGTCTGAATTAAGTGCTCTAAAAGAATAAATGTGGTGTTGTGTTTGATGTGTATTCTGATATATTGTTATGATACTCTTGATATTTGTTGTTGTTGGTATCGTGATTTTTGTAATAGGTCAGTTTATTTGTTTTGGAGATGGTAATGTGAGCTTTAGGCTCAGATATATTAGTAACTTTTGAAAACTTAGAATATTTTAGTTTGTAATAGAATGATTTGATTTCAATAAAATCTGTGATACACCTCACTTTTTCTCAAAAAAAAAAAAAACATTTATTTCAGCACATTTCCATAACCATTCCAAGTTTCCAACTCATAAGTCATAACCATAATGGATATGGATTCTCATAGATAAATTCGTAATTTCCGGTTCTTATGAGAACTCAATCCGCACATATTTCATGACAGCAGATCTAACACTGTCGAGTCGAGTGATTTGTCTATATAATGAATTAATGAACTGAATAATTCTACCAACAGGCGACACTCAAATGTCAAATCTCATCAGCTCTTCTATTTTTCCTTGGGAGAGAATGAAGTATTGATTGGGTTGTGCTTTTCAATTTGGGCCGGGCCTCAACATAGCAATCCAGTAACACCTCGATTCTATTGGGTTGTGTATGCTTTTCAGTTCAGTTCTAATCCAGCGACTCTGTCTCTGTGCAAACAAAACCCTAGAAAAATCCGAGAGGGAGAGAGAGAGCGCGCGCGTACTGGAAGAGATGGAGATGGAAGTAGACGAAGCATCACCGAGCGAAGCATCACCGAGCGAAGCATCTCCATCGTCGAGTTCAAAGAAACTGGGGCTGAAGAAAGCCATACAGACCAACTTCGGCGAAGATTATGTTTTCCAGATCGCTTCCAGGTACTTTTGCTATGAAAGGCATTTTTGCTACACCATAGGAGATTGAAGATTGATCATATGCGACAATAATGTTTCCTGGAACTCGTAAATATTTTAGAAAAGAGAGTTCAGTGAATGACTTTATTGGATTGGATTGCAGTTTTACTGTCAGTTATAAACTAAATACTGTTGAAATGCCGACTATGTCAAATTGTCAATAGAAGATACTTGTGCATGGAGCTTAAAAAATGTGTTCAATTTAGTTTAGTTTCTCCTAAGCTTAGTTAATTTCTAACTATAGCAAACCTGGAAAAGAATTGAAACATAGAATAAGGCTTAAGTGGCCAAAAGAGTAGACCATATTACAGCCTTTTTATTACCAAAATTGCCATTTTGGGTTTAACTTTAGATTAGTATTTATATGTTTCCTGAGTAATGCTAGCAACCAGAATATAACTGTACCATCTTTTCCAGCTTCACAAATGTAACTGACTGAGATTGTACCAAACCAGGTGTACCGTTATTCATTATTTGACTGTCACCATTTGGTGATTATTATAAAGTGTGTTTTGGGTTTCTCCTAACATCTATTTTCTTCTTCCTTTTTCTTTTAACAAAAGCCAGGATACACCGACCCTTGCTGTATCTCTTTCTTCAAATACAATTAAACTATACTCCTCTGAGTCAGGGCAGTATTTCGGAGAGTGTAAGGACCATTCTGGAGCAATCCATGAAATTTCTTTTTCTGCCCCTGCATCACCACATGTTCTTTGCTCGTGTTCTTCTGATGGTACTGTCAGAGCCTGGGATACAAGAAGCTTTAAGCAGGTTTGATTTTAATATCAGCCTTTGTTATTATTTTGGTCCCCTCTGGTATTGGTGCATACCTAAATGTTTGATCAAACGTCTGTACTCATATTTTCATTTTTTTTCTTTTTGGGCTTGTGTATTGTTTGATTAAACAATCGGCTGTAATGTTATGGCTAATTTTGGTCATTGACTTTTTTTGAGCCTCACTTGCACAATTTTGGGCATTTTAACTGTGTTCTAGATTGGGGCTGATCTGGTTTTCTGTTTCTTTTTCTTTTCGTCTTGGTTGCATTTTCTTTTTTCTTTTTGTTCCGCTTTTTTTTTGTGTGGGGTTGGGGGGGGGGGGGGGGGGTGGGGGGGGTTGCCAATTTTTTTATAGTTTACTGAGTTAACTACAATTCGTAGGTCTTTACTGAAACCTCATTTTTACCCAGGTTTCGATGTTGTTTTTTATTTAGGTATCCATGTTAAGAGCAGGCCCCTCACAGGAGATTTTTAGCTTTAGCTTTGGTGGCTCAAGTGGTAACCTTCTCGCTATGGGCTCCAACTCTCAGGTGTGCTTCAATTCGTACTCTCGTAGTATTTATTTATCTAACTTCTTGGTTTCAGGTTTTGGTCAATAATATATATTATGAGATAAGAACAGCTATTATAACTTGTCTCTTTCTTTAAGTTGTTTCTTGTTACACACCAAAAGGCACTTTTGTTATATCTTGAAGGTTCTTTTCTTGGACTGGAGAAATGGTAAGCGAGTTGCATGCTTGGAGGAATCCCACACGGATGATGTTACTCAGGTAGGTATCGACTCTTGTTTTTTGTCGATTTTTTTATTAAATATTGTTTATTTACTACTTAGTACAAGAAATGGTACATGTACACTATTCAGATCAGTGATAATTCATTGTAAATCTATTAGCCTAATTATCTTTGATAAAAACTGACTTTTCCAAGGCAGCATGTTTCAACTTAGTTTAATTTATTGTAGGTACAATTCATACCGGGTCATCAGAACAAGCTAATTTCATCTTCAGTTGATGGACTTTTGTGTCATTTTGACACTGATGGAGAAATCAACGACGATAGTAACTTATCATTGGTAATTAGATATTTAATTTGTTGATATGTTATTGTTATTCCTTCTTTTTTACTCTTTTGATGTTTGTGTATACCATTCCTTTGATCATTTTGCTTTTATATCAATTGGCATTCTTGTGTTTTGGCAAATATTTGTAGTTTTAGATGTAAAAATAACTTCTTTCAGCATGTAGGATAGATTACCTCGTCAAGTACAGAGGAACCAATCCGTACAACTCCAGACAGAAGTTTGAGTGATAATGTTTTCTGTTCGATTTTAGGTTATGAATGCGGAAACATCTGTTGCAAAGGTAGGATTCTTTGGAAATGAGAATCAGAAGCTTTGGTGTTTAACTCATATTGAAACTTTAAGGTAAGTTATACAGACTGTACTTAAAAGTAACTCTTTTTATAGAATATTGATGCAATTATAATAGTTGTGCTTAAAAAGAGATGTCTAGGTCTCTATAACTATGGAGAATTTAACTTTTACACTTACGCTATGTGACTTTCTTTGTTTCAGCATTTGGGATTGGAATGAGGGGAGAAGAGAAGCCAATTTCGAACAAGCGCGGCATTTGGCTTCAGATCAGTGGAGCTTCAATAATGTATGTGATACACAATGTTGGTTAGGGTGGATTGGTGCAAGTACCATATTTGGTACCTAAACCATCAGATCTCTGTGTCATGAACTGTTATGTTCAGACATTATGATAAAAAAGTAGAGATTTTCCCACTGTTTTAATCATTTTCTGCAAATGTGATTAACTGAAGGATTGATTGTAGAAAATGGATCAAATGCCTATGGTTTTGGTGCCTCATCGGTGCCATACAACTAAATTTTAATTAAATATTTTTAAATTCTTAGGGTGTGTTTGGCACCTCCACTATTCCGGAATAGAGTTCTATTCCGGAATTGGAGAGTGCCAAACGGATTTTCGAAATCATAGAATAGTGGTAAAATAAGCTATTCCGGTATACCACCATATAGATGGAATAGCGGAATACACTGTTTCGTATGACTAACTAATCAAATTTATTATATTTTAATATTTCATCATTACTATTATTATTATTTATTATTAGTATTATAATATTTCATCATTATTATTATTTTATTATTATTTATGATAATTATTATTATATTATTATTATTATTATTATTTAGTATTATAATATTTCATTATTATTATTATTATTTTATTCATTATTATTTATTATTATTGTTATTATTATTTATTATTAGTATTATAATATTTCATCATTATTATTATTTTATTCATTATTATTTATTATTTATTATTATTGTTATTTATTATTATTTTTATTATTATTTATTATTAGTATTATAATATTTCATCATTATTATTATTTTATTATTATTTATGATAATAATTATTATATTATTATTATTATTATTCTT
The DNA here is from genome assembly GCA_964058865.1 of Eleocharis quinqueflora. Taxonomy (NCBI): domain Eukaryota; kingdom Viridiplantae; phylum Streptophyta; class Magnoliopsida; order Poales; family Cyperaceae; genus Eleocharis; species Eleocharis quinqueflora. The sequence continues at coordinate 66,523 of CAXKVX010000243.1, read as the reverse complement.
ATTTATTATTATTTATTATTAGTATTATTATTATTATTATTTATTATTAGTATTATAATATTTCATCATCATTATTATTTTTTTATTATTTATGATAATTATTATTATATATTTTATTATTCTTATTTATTATTATTATTATTTATTTAGCATTATAATATTTCATTATTATTATTATTATTATTATTATTATTTTATTCATTATTATTTATTATTATTGTTATTATTATTTATTATTAGTATTATAATATTTCATCATTATTATTATTTTATTCATTATTATTTATTATTTATTATTTATTATTATTTATTATTATTGTTATTTATTATTATTTTTATTATTTATTATTATTAGTATTATAATATTTCATCATTATTATTATTTATGATAATAATTATTATATTATTATTATTATTTATTTTTATTATTATTATTATTATTTATTATTAGTAGTATTATTATTATTTTATTAGTATTATAATATTTCATCTTTATTATTATTATTATTTATTATTTATTATTTATTATTATTTTATTAGTATTATAACATTTCATCTTTATTATTATTTTATTATTATTTATTATTTTTATTATTATTATTATTTATCATTATTTGTTATTTATTATTATTATTATTAGGATTATAATATTTCATCATTATTATTATTATTTTATTATTACTATTATTATTTTTATTTATTCTGATAAATAATGCATATTATTGTTAATTTATTATTGTTATCATTACTATATTATATCATAATCATTATTATTATCATAACTATCAATATTTTTACTATTCCAATTGACACTTGGCAAACGACAATTTTTCTCTTCAGAATAGTTAAGAATACCACTCTTCCAAAATCACACTATTCTATTTTTACTATTCTAATTCCACTATTCTGACGTTATTCTTTGATTTGCCAAACGGACCCTTAAATATTAAAATTAATTAATTGAATGTTTCATATATAACATATTGTACGTTTAAAAAATATTGCATTATTTCAATTTTATTTCAATAGTCATCAAGAGCTAACAAAATCAACGTCCAAATTAGGCAATTTGACCATCTCTCTTGATGGCCTTACTGAAATGAAGTTAAAACTTGACCATTTTTTTATAGACATGTATTTAAAATACATCTAACGGTTTACATTTCATACTCTAAGCTCGAAACAAAAAATAGGCACGACGGGCACCGATGGTTATGGGCATTGAATCCCTCCTCTTGATTGTATTACTATGTATTAGTAAATACAGAAATGACAGTAAATGAGAACCTTAGAAATTGTGAAACACAGAAAAGTGAATTCTTTACAAAACTGTTGTATTCATTCTCTGTACTTTTCGTTCTTTATTTTTTCTACAGGTTGATTATTTTGTAGATTGCCACTATTCGTCTACAGAGGATCGGCTGTGGTTGATTGGTGGCACCAATTCTGGAACACTAGGTTATTTCCCCGTAATTTCAAATTTCAGCAGAACAGCAATTTGTGCAGCCGAAGCAATTTTAGATGGTGGACATAGCGAAGTTGTCAGGAGCGTACTTCCGGCTAATGCTGATCAAACATCCAGGTATTAAATATGCATTGTTTTTTAAACCTTGTTTTTTATATTGTTTGATACGAGGATTTCTATTTGGCTTTTACCTGGAAAAGGGAATGCATTATCAATTGCATTCTAGTAAAGCTAAGAGTGCTTGTATATTTACTGTTTATATTTACTGCTTGTATATTTTGCACTATAGCCTGTCTTAATGTCAAGCTTTTCAAAAACTTCGTTTAAACTTTGTTTTAACTTCCGTTTAAATTGATAAAGACCGTTAAATCTGTCAAAAACTCCGTTTAAATCGTTTTAACTTGAAAAATATTGTCTTACCTTAAGAGCCATGAAACGTTTTTTAAAAGCTTGCTTAATGTTAACATCATTTATGTAATTAAATGCCAACATAGAAATCAAAATGATCAACCTTTTAAGTCAAACTCAGTGTATTCTGCTGCTGGAATGGACTAAATTTAGTACCCCAAAATAGGTTGTGATCCTTATTGAAGTGAAATGCCAGATAAGTAGTCATATTGGTAATGTAGCTGTGCAATAGCTGTTTAGATTGTTACCATACTTGATTGATAATGGTCTGAGTAGGCAAGTCTGTTTGTGCTTATATTAAGTAATTTGGGGAAAAGCAGGGGCATATATGGCTGGACAGGAGGGGAAGATGGGCGGCTTTGTTGCTGGCTGTCTGGTGAATCAGAATTATTAGTAGGGAATCGATCATGGATTTCAAGCTCTCTTGTAATGAAACCTATGAAAAACAAGAATAAAGCAAGACATCATCCTTACTGATTAATTAGCTGTCATGTTTCTTCCCCTATTTTGTTCCTTGATTTTGTTTCTGGTTTCAATATTTATGTGCCAACATGATATCAAATTTTTGTTGTATGTTCAATGACCCTGCTTGTGATGTGTTATTTTCTGTACATGCTTAAGTTGTTGATGTGGAGCACTTATAACTGGTAGCAAGCTTGTCGGTTGAAATCAATTATTATTTGCTTCCTGCTATTATATAGAAAAAGTACCTTATGACCTGACTAGCAGATGGAACTAGACATTTGTTGCTTGAGAAATACTCCCCAACTAAATGGGTAGCACAACCAGAGAACTCTGAAACATGCATGTGTTCATATTTCATATAAATATAAGACGTACAGGCTTTATATGTTTTTGTTCAAATGAAACGCAGCATGTTGTAGAACCAAATTTGCTGGAAGCATGAACACCATTTTAAGTTGCATGGAGGAATGAGATTGTCTAGCAAGGCTTCAGTTATGCTGTGTCCTCTGCATCATGATAGGCGGCCTCAACCCTTCAGCTCCTGAACAATTTCTAATCAGGTTTTGTCAACTTTGAAAAGAAATTGAAGCTAATCCTTTGTTTCCGGTGGCAGAAAAGAAAAAAGAGCGAAAGAGAGATATAGTGGGGGAGGTCATCTCCGACCTCCTCCCGCCGCTCCCTCCCCTCCCCCCTCTTCTCTTCTTCCCCTAGCCTCGTGGGTGTAGCGAAGTCGATTGCGAGTTGTTAGCGTAGATCGTCGACCCGTTCTGAGTCAGATGTTGCTCTGGCCAAGAGTGAAGCTGGCTTTGGATCGATCTTGATCCCGATTTGTGACTGAGACGATCTGATTCCTGTTCGAGATCAAGGCAGGGATTCGAAATCAAAGGGGGATGAATCTCTCGACATAGGTCAGGTGACGTCGAGTTTCAGAGCATAGTCTCATTCGAGGCTAAGAGATGGCTTTGGTGAATGAGTAGTTAGATGAAAGCAAGACAAATAGGGTGATCAGAAGCGTAGAGGGCTGTCGAGCTGAGATCTGAGCCAGATCAACCCCATCCGAGACAGTGACTGGATCAGAACATCACTGGTTGTCCGACCTGCTGCTGAGGTGAGCTCGAACCCTACCGACGATTATGGCAGTGAGTTCGAAAGGGGATTTCTCAATAGTAGATGGGAGGAAGGTGATATTCTGCGTGTAGTCATGGTGGAGGATAGAGTGATGTGGCGAGGGTCAAAGCAGACAGAGATGGTGTCATGGTGAACTGATCTGTCAATTGAAAGGGAGTTGTCAGAGGGCTGATGCTACGACGTGTGAGAACGGTACGGGCTCCTTTGAGCTGTCGTCGGGTGGAGACCGGGTTACAAATCTGGCTGAAGAGGTGGTTATTTGTGCCTTGCTCACGATATAGGCAAGGCGTCGACAGAGCTTTCAAAACTCGGAGACTGGAGAAGTGACGCGGAGGAGACTTGGACGACAACTGAATGAGCTCAGCCTGACTTCAGACGATATGGCAGCACCAGCAAGGCGCGATAATAAAATGTTGAGGATTGAAGCTCGGATCTGCGATGGATCGATGCAGGAAGGGTGTTAGGGTGTAAACAGCAGAGAGAGTTTCGAGCTCTAATTGTGAGGCGTCACTCTGCAGTCTGGTACCGCTTTGATTAGTGGTATAGGTTTGATTCATTGTTATTGGTACAGTCAAGCAGGGAGGCTGAAAATACCAGATTCATATGTGAGACGATCAGTGATGGATATCAGAGAATATTTAAGAAGGGGTATCAGCAGAGTATCAGTTGATAAATTCAGAAATATCAGTTGGAATGGATAGAAGAATCGTGCCATGAAGGAGATATTAGGGTACCAGTAGAATACCAGCTGATAAATTCAAAAATAATTGTGAACAAATTGTTAAGGGTCATGGGATTAGGTTTAGATTTGTTTGTTTCTAAGTTTAGACAATTTGTGCTATGATGGAGATAGTTGGGTTAGATTAGTGTAGGGTCTAGCTATGGTGCACGAGAAGATAAATCGTGTGTTTGTGTGTTTTCTTTTTTGTTCGTTTGTAACTTCTTTTTTCTATAGAAATGAAAGTGGTGGAATTTAAGCCCACTTATTTCAAAAAAAAGAAAAGAAATTGAAGTGTGTATTGATGTAGTTTATTGATGTAACATTCCGGTCTGCATCTGAGCAATAAGTTAATATGCTTTTGATAGTTAGGGAAAATAAAATGTGAAACAGTGTAAGATCAAGACGTCAAAAAGTGTTTTTAGTTTTGACACGACAGAATCGTGTGACAGTTAGTTTCAACTTAATCGACAAGGTTGAATTGATGCAATTGGTGAGAGTGCATCGGCCCAAAACACACTACGTCAAAGTTCATAAATTGTTGTAGTTTAAGCACTAAAATAAAATTAAATTTGAATATGCACTATGGTCTTAGTGATCTTGTTCGGTTGCATGTGCCAGTAATAACATAGGTGTCTTTAAAGTTCTGACAAAAAAAAAAATACTGTAACAACAACACAATAAGTATTAATTCTAGGATCACTAGAGAGAATCAGAAACTTGAGCGGAAGTCTAATCTTGTTCCATGTTTTGAAATTCTCGGAATTGACACTTTTCTGTATCCGGACAGCGGTGCGGCCCTTCTCTTCTTGCTACTCTTGTGTTCTCTTCTCCACTCTTCGGTGTGGCAGCGGGGTCTTCCAAAAGAGCAAGTCACGGTCGCCGGTTCCCTTTTTTCCTTACGCGGCAACTCCTTGTAAAACCCGATGGAGAGGCTCTACAACGATCTCTCCTCTTCCTTAATCTTTTCTCTAATTACTTAGAGTAATTTTTCTGTAAATTTTCTGTTGAGAGAGAGAGAGGATGACTTGTCTTTGGGGACCAGGTGCCTTTTAGAAAATGTGCATGGTAATTTTGCAATTCAGTCCATCAATAAATTGCTAATTACCAACTATGATTTCTGCACATTAAAGGGTCCTTTCCTATAACACTTTATATCCATATGTAAATATACTTTATTGATCACTTGATTATAGATATTAATGACATATAATTAATATATAATTGTATAACACGTAAGTCCATAAACTTGTTTCATATGGCGTTCCATATGACACGTACGATTATAAAATCCAATAGGTATATTAGAAATGAAGTTCATGACAAATTTTATTTTCGTAAGTTTGACTAAATTTTTATGTTAGTTGTTTCGAGGTGTAGCTGACGCTGATATTTCATAGATCCTTCAATTTTCTATCTTAAAAAGTCATTTCTCTAGTGGGTATTAGTTAATGCTCCGAAGTTATTAATGCTTCGAGATTGTGCTATGTCGGACCGAAATTGAGGATGCAAGCTTTATTATGAACCATGAGCTATTCTGAACCGAAGGCTGGACACCCACAAAATAAAGCTATATCATACAATATAAAGCTTTTCGTACATGTTTGTCCGCATCCATCATGAGCAAACATAGCGGGAGTGGCCTTGTTTTTGCTCTTTAAAACGGGGAATGTAACATTTGAAGGTTATCATATCCAACCACTATAGAAAGGGGAATATGGGTTACCCTACTAAATTTATTTATTGGACTTCAAATTCTAATTTAAGCAAACACTCTCCGAATTATCAATTTAACATTATCCTTCATATGTAAAAAAACATTGATAGTTTGATAGTACTTGAACGAATTCAGGATATTCGCCAGGGGTTCAAGATTTACGATTTTTTTTTCCAGGAGTTTCAAATGATGTTTATTTTTAAAAAAAAATTATCTTATTTGGTCATTTGTACAATTTTTTTTCAAATATATGGTCATATTTGAAAAAACATAATATATATGATCATTTTTTTTAAGAAATTCAACTGCACATCTGAATGCATGTGGCTCCGCCACTGAACAAATTAATCATAAACATATTAATCAATAATATCAAAATATTAGTAAAGTTAAATAAACTTAAATTACTTAAAGGTTATACAAATCTGACCGGGTCTCGTTTGAACAAATCGGGTGTAAAAGATGTAAAAAATCTAAATCAGTTGTGTCGGACACATCAATTAATTCATATCATGAGAGAAATCTTACTACAAAATGCAAAGATATAAATGAATTTTTTTTTTGCAGTCTCCACAAATTTTTTTATATTTGCAAAGAGTCCATTGTATAATATATTCTATTTAAAATTTGTTCGGAAAGTCAATTACTATATACCATAGTGTCAAATATCTGTACAATTACTAATTACTATAGATGAATTGCATATGCAAAATTTAATGTATTCGAAACTTATAACACTGAATTACTCTCAATTCATTTCATTTCTTTATTTGAATCAAACATTGAAAACCTAAATTAACTCTATTGAAATTAATTCTATTCATCACTTAGTATAATATCTGTACTAGTTTTATTTGTTTCACCAGTGCGACAAAAAATCGTGTTCTATTCTTCTACCACATGTTATAAATGCAGCGTACCGTTGAACCGTTAAAATATACTGCATGAATTTTTAGAATATTTGAGCACGAATTTGGAGACATCAGACGGTCGCATGCAACACCGAGCCGCGCGACAATTGATTGATTCCCAAAAATTATTGAAAGTTTATTCTGAAGAAAGGGATATGTGGTGTAGTAGTGTATTAGACCCGGTCCAGGTTACGATTTCGACCTCTTTGGGTCTTTGTTAATATAAAGAAGGAAGCCGCCGCTCGTTTCTTTTTACCTAGCCTTTAGGTCTCTCCGGTGTATGTACATACAATATTTACAATTTTCGTTGCGAATTGTATCTGATTTGTAACTCTTTCCTACATTTGATCGGATTTTTGTATCTTTCTTCGTTTTTTTCGTTTGATCTGGAGAGCTGAGGCTGGGCTTAGGCTCTAGGAATAGGAATTAGGAGCTACGCACGAGGGTTAGGGTTTTATTTGCGTAGATCGAAGAGGGGAAATGGAGAAGAAGAAGGTGGCGGTTCCGCTCGTTTGCCATGGCCACTCTCGACCTGTCGTGGATCTGTTCTACAGTCCAGTTACACCTGATGGTTACTTCCTGATTAGTGCTAGCAAAGGTAAGTATGTTTTTGAATTTATCTAAAATTCCTGATTTTTTTAATTTTAGTTTGAAATTAAATTCCACCTCATGTAATGTCGATTATAAATTCGTTCTTGATTTTAGTTAATTGGATGTTTCTTTATGTTTTCTTGTCAATTCTGGCTTTTCAAATATATGTTGGATAATGTTTCGTTATGATAATTCTCTGTTTGGATTGACTGGGCTTATCAAATGTATGTTTGCAATTGACGATCTAGATGAGACCGTTTCTTATGTTCAAGTTTATTTTTTATGATGAATTATCTTGACAATCTTGACAACATTTCTCAAATGAATTGAAATGAGGTGAATAATTACATAGTAAATTGGTGGAAATAAGACAGCCTACCAATCAAATGTCACGCAATTTGAGTGTTGTTAAATTGCATTTGATGAGGTAGCCTCCCCCAACTTATATTATACATTCTGTACATGTATAGTTTACCCTGGTTTTCTTTGTGTAGCAGCAATCTGATAACAGTTCAAGTAAGGGGTAAAGTGTTGCTTAATCATACTTGCAGGATTATTATCTATAAGGAAAATGAATTCTCAATTAAAATTATCCTTTGAAATACCTGGTGCATTTGGGAAAACAGTTTAAGTTGTTTGCATTACCGTATGTAATCTTGACCAATGGCGGAGCCATTCATGTGCAAGCTCGAGCAAGTGTCTGGGCTTGATTTAAAAAGAAACACAAAATTTAGTGTATTTTTAGTTATTTTTGTAATGAAAAATGAGCTTTTAATGATATTTTTGTGGGTTTTAGTGGGTATGTGCTCATGCTTGATCTCAACCTCAGTGTCCGGGCTTAAATGGCCTATGGATCCGTCCGTCCCTGATCTTGACCCTCAACATCTCTTGGCTTATGTGCTCTTCTTTTCTTTCATAAATTAGCTTGGGAGGCATCACATCCATTTTCTTTTGAGTTATGGGTTACAGTTATATCTTTTATTATTAGCTAGCTATTTGTAATTTTATGAAGGTGAATGACATATTAATTGGAGGATCTAATAGAATCTATTGACTCATTATAATTTCGGTGTTTTCGGTATTAATCACTAGATTCACACCCTATGCTAAGAAATGGGGAGACAGGAGATTGGATTGGGACATTTGAAGGCCACAAAGGTGCTGTTTGGAGTTGTTGTCTGGACACCAATGCCCTTCGTGCTGCATCTGGCTCTGCTGATTTCTCTGTGTAAGTTGAGAATAGCACAATTAGTTTCCAGCAGAATTTCTGTACTCCTATGCCAGCACTAAATGGCACCAGTTTGGTTCATTAGGGAACAGTTTTGTTGTTGTTGCTGGCTGTGATGGTGCCGATGCGTTGGCATTGAGGTTGTTTGTGTGGGCTTGGAAGTTAAATTACTCGAATTTGTTTCTAGTTAAGCACCTAGAATGTTAGATGTGTTGATTTAGTATATATGCATTCCTGTTAAGTGCTGTTTGTGTATGCATAAGCTGTTTTGGATTTCTTTAACATATCGTCTTTTTGTTTATGATTTCATTCCACTTATTAGTATGGTTTCATTCCAGTGAGATATGAATTATTGTGTGAAAAAATCAAGTTTCCTGCTGAAATTCTCATCGTTTTTTGGTTATGCATGCCAAGTCTGCCAAATGCAAACAGATCTATCTTCTTGGAGTACTGTGATCAGTTTTATCTCGAAAATGGTTATATTAATACTGTAAAATACTTTTCTATTTATGATGCATTTACTTTGTTCGTAGGATGTGATCTGAATAATCATCTAAATATTTCTGTTGATTTGCTTACTTTGTAGTAAACTTTGGGATGCACTAACAGGGGATGAACTACACTCATTTGAGCACAAGCACATTGTTCGGGCTTGTGCCTTCTCTGAGGTATTTAGCTCATTTCTATTGGAAGATAATATCAATGTATTTTTAATTATGTATGATATGATTAGGACCATGCACAGGACCATAGTCCCCATACTTGTCTGAAGCTACCATAGTGGTTTAGAAGCTTGAGTTCAACCGACCTTTACCTTAGCATCCACTCAGATGCAATCAAGAGTAATTAAATTAAATAAAAGGCATACACAATCAATCAAGGCGCACTGTTATTATGCTTGTTGGCATTTGATGCATGTTGGTCAGCACCATATGGGCCTTGGCTGATATAATTCAAATATTTCACTTGATAATAGTTGTTTAGATTCTAGTTTTGTTTTAGTTCATTTAATTGTGCGCTCTTCAAAAGCTATATATCAATATTTGTCAAATGTTGAATAAAAATGTTATACATTCTCTTATTGTACAATTCTTCCGTCTCGGGGTTGTTGGCATTTTCATGAGAGGTCCACACCCTTTATCCCTGCCATGTCCCGCCAAATAAGAAAGAAGGAAAGAAAGAAAGAAAAGACAAAATCAACACATAAAATTAGGACTTCACAATGGGATCAATTGAAATTAGTTAACAATTGGTGAGAATACACCGACAGCAATTACAAAACTAGTAACTGTTATCTGTTTTCCAGGACACAAATCTACTATTAACAGGAGGATTTGAGAAGATATTGCGCATATATGATCTGAACCGCCCTGATGCAGCTCCCAGGGAGCTTGACAAGTCGCCAGGCTCTGTTAGGACAGTTGCTTGGCTTCATAGTGATCAAACCATCTTGACTTCTTGCAGTGACATGGGTGGTGTCAGGTCTGTATTCAGTGCTTAAACTACCTGTTAATTTAACAATTTAGCTTCAAATATTGTAATAACTTTGTCTAATCCAGATTTTAGTGAACCCAGTCAATACGGCATTAATTTTTTCCAATTCATTCCTTCTATCTTTTTATTTGTACGTTTGTCCATGTATAGGCTGTGGGATGTGAGAAGTGGCAAAATTGTGCAAACCTTGGAGACTAAAGCGCCAGTCACTAGTGCTGAGGTCAGCCGAGATGGCCGTTATATCACCACTGCAGATGGATCCTCTGTCAAGTTCTGGGATGCAAATCAGTATGTAGCTAGCTCAATCCCATGTTGCTTTCTTTGTATGAAAATAAGCTTAGTGCAATGCAAGGCAAAGGAATAAGGCATAAAAATGTTAAAAATATGCTTGCTTCATCTAACTTTGAAGACTCTTGTATACCTCTCCAAAATGTGAAGATCTATCCTCGGCATCTGAAATGAGAAGGAGCTGATAGCACTCCATTATTTATGTGGAGAAAAACTTTGGAATATAACTTGGGCAGCTTGTGAGAAGATATAACAGATGGATAGAGTATATTTTTCTTATTTGTAGTGTAGTAAAATAGGGACTCTGAACTGTACTTCTTTGCTATTCATCTCTCTCTCTCTCTCTGCACACTTGCATTCCAGTCTTCGGAAGAAATGGAAATTTAAATTTTGTATATTTTTTAGCTTTGGGCTGGTGAAGAGCTATGACATGCCATGCACTGTTGAGTCGGCCTCCCTTGACCCCAAGAATGGTAGCCGCTTCATTGCTGGGGGCGAAGACATGTGGGTACATCTCTTTGACTTCTTCACGGGGGAGGAGATTGGTATGTGCATCTCTTTGACTTCTTTTAGTTGACCAGAAAATTCCATGTTTGTGGAGATGCAGTAAGAGGCCCCGCCCCCTCTTTGGAATTTTTTTGAAATGTGCCTCATTTTGCCCCCCCCCCCCGAAAAAATAGATCTTGCCCTTCCCTAACGGAAATTCTGGATCCGACCCTGTGGGAGATGCCCCTATGATCTACTCAAGTTATCAACACGTTACATGATGATGGGTACATTGTGTTTTTTGGTGGGTTTAGTCAAGCCATGCAGTCAAATTTTTAACTTTCCACGGCTATATTTGATCAAAAGCTTTTAGAATGTTTAACTGTGTACAAACATCTTCATCTTGTTACCTGTTTTCCTTAACATGCTTCAGATCTCTTTGCAAAATTCTATCGTACATGCATCCTCTTGGAATGTGTTTTCATGTCAACAGTACCAAATATTAGGGAGTTGCACAAGCAAACTTTTCCTAGTTCGATCTTCTACATGAGTTTGTTAGTAAAATTTCTGAAGGCTGCCTCTCATAAGGGAGAACATTTGATTACAAACCTCATATGTTGTAGGCAAGCACAGGAGAGTATTCTTGTTTTTAAATGCAGAGTTCTAAACTTTTTTTGTGGTATACTTGTGATGCTCCTTGACATTTCTTCACTTAATATACATGGTGTTAACTTTCCGTAAAAGAAATACACGGTGTTAACATAACTATTTTCTCCTGTGCAGCTTGTAACAAAGGTCACCATGGTCCAGTGCACTGTGTGCGCTTCTCTCCAGTCAGCGAGTCTTATTCTTCTGGATCAGAAGATGGTACCATTAGGATATGGCAGGTGGGCCCTACTTCTAATGAAGACCATGAGGCGACAAACCAAAATTCTGACCCTACTCCCCTTCCCACGTCCAATGGGAGCACCACAGGGAAGATAAAGGCTGGGGTAAGTGAAATTTCACGGAAAGTCGAGGGTCTCTGTGTCGTCAAAGATGGCAATGGCGAAAGCTAAGGTCTCTTGTGAATTTTGCTCTACGGGGGAGGTACTATTTTGCTTGTAACCTTTTCTCACTCGACCTCTTGGCTTAGCATTCCTGTGCCATCTTGCCTTAGAGAACCTAGAATAGTTACTTTATCTTTTGTTGACCAAATGAAGGATTTCAATTGTTGAATTGTAAGCTTTTTATTAAGTACATTCTGCACTATGTATGCTAAGAACATAATACTAGTCTTTCTGAGGTACCCAAGGGAAAAAAAGTAAAAAGGAAAAAATGGATAAAAGAAAAATATATAATAGCAAGTTAGGCTTTGTTCAAATTAGTGCGCTTTGTTTATTCGGTTTGTCGTTTACTCTAGTAAATAAGATGATTGGGCCACTTGTATGTACAATTTTACTATTTGGGTTTATGTATTGCGGCAATTTTTTATGACTTGTGCAACTAATTTGCGCAACTCGTAAAATTAGGCCAATTTGTCACTTGTCTGCTTGCTCAACTTGTAACAAAACAAACAGCTAAGCAAGCCAAGTTTTACAAGTTGCGAAAATCAAGTCAAGCTTTGCTGTTTGATAATGTTGAATTTTTTTATATTTTTTAAGTCCCAATTCTTTTTCTAATTTCCCAGTTCTGTTTATGATACCTTAGTCGAGTGATTATTCCACACGATGTGATCCTTTGGCGGAATTTTGAAGGTCGAGAACATAGTTGTTTTTTAATTAAATTATGTAACGTCTAATTTGGAGTGATGGAATCATAATTTTGTATTAAAAATTTAAAATTATAACATGTAAAACACGGAGTACTAAAAAATCTCATGAGTTGTGAAGTTCCGTCCGTAAAATGATCTCTAGTATCGTCACACAGAAGTTGTTAAATATACGTATGTCCAGTTGTATTTCTATATTCAAAGAATCCAAGATTAGTGCAATACACAATGTTTACCAACTCAATTTTCCCCTATTATTACAGTCTTTCCTGCTATGAGTGGTTAAAATTTAAATACACAATGTTTCGATTTATTATTTTTTACTTTCATCACATCATTACTAAGTTATAATAGTATATGAGACAGTTTTAAATTCGTTTTTGTTTCTTTAATTTCGAGTTACAAAGTCCCCTAGGTTACTGGATTTTGTAATAGTATGCTCGCAAGTCATCTCTTTTTGTCCAACCTCCAATTTACTAACTATAATTTCATATTTGTAGATTTATAACACACAATTATCACTTTTGAAAAAATAGGTTTAGCGCAAATTGTAATGGGCCCCAGAAGAGCGAAGGTATAATTTAAGTTTAACAAGAGGTAATTGAAAAATAATACTAAATGTTGTGGCAATTGGCAAACAAGAACTATATATAGAAAATATATAAATATGACATGTAATTTTTTTTTTAGATTTTACACATTGTTCATAATAAATAAGTTATTTAATATTTATAAATTAAAATGTATTGTTAATAATTATATATTTTGAGTTCACAAATGAATTTACATTTTATATTTTTTTATCTTATACTAAAAAAGCAAACCGGCAAATACTTCTTGTTGTGCCTTTTTGCGCTTTCCACTGGAGGAGGTATCACAGATTCACAGGGGCGCTTTAAAAGCATGAACTATTTTTTCTGATGTCATCTTATGGCCTTATGGGTCAGATACTCAAATTGTGGCCTTGGCTTTGTTTTAAATTAGAGCTTCACTTTTGAAAGAAATTTTCAGTGTCCATTATTTGTTTTACTTTTTAATTAATGGACATATAATTAAAGTTGACATACAAAAACAAAAAATTGCAGAAACAGAGGGACGCTAGATAAATTTTGTTGCTGCTATGGATTGAAATTTGAAGGGACCATTAGTATGTTCTTTTTGATAATCTTGATGAAAATTAAATCAAAGAAGCGGAACTCTAATTTAATATGAGCAGTTGGATCTTCTCCGAATAAACGGTTAATATTAATTCCTGTCCATTACAGAATTCTCCAATTTTTGTTATTCGGAGGGATCAATGACCACAACTCAAAATAATCACATAGTTACCAACAATCATTTTTTTTCATTTTCAAAGTTCAAATTGTTGATCCAAACTGTTGAACATGATCTCCACAATAAAATATGCTCCCAGATCAAATTTTACATTTTTTGTATTTTTTTACTATTTATTAAGATGAGTACAAAATTTAATGGTTCACGTTATTGTAACTTTGACATATTTTTGCATCCATCTTAATAAATAGTAAAAAAAAATCCAAAAATGTAAAATTTGACCTGGAAGCGTATTTTATTGTAGAGATCTTATTTAACGGTTTAGATCAACAATTTAGACTTTGAAAATAAAAAAAAAATGATTGTGATAATTTTATGATTATTTAGAGTTCTGATTCCTCTCATTCGCAAATATCATTGCTATGCGTCTTTGATGACTCCAATTCTTGTACTCGACCATATTTCATGAGCAATGCTAAAGAAAGCATTTTTCGTCTGGGAATAACAGACTTGATCCCTTGTTTCATGAAAATATAACACAATTTCACAAGGAATAAAACACACGGTAGTTATGCATGCTTTTCCAGTTTTCCGTATGCTAACTAGTAACTTCAATTCTGATCGTCTACAACATACAATTAAATACTATGCAATTCTTTAACCTTTACACAACATACAATTAAGCAATTGATAAAGAGTTCCAAACTTAGTCCTACTCATGCATTATATTTACTAATACCATTATATATATGTCTTAATCAAATTAATAGGATTGCATTGAGACTTTAATTTGAGGACTATGGCTGCCTACAAAAATAATTGGAAGTTGCTATCAATTGTTAAGATTTCGTTCGAATTGTTTTTTTTTTTAATAAAAAAACCTGACACTAAAAGTTGTCAGGACGCAATCATGTAGAGTCGACGCTCTTTTCAGTTGTGCTACAACATTAATGCTTTCTGTTCTTTTCTGTTCTGCATGCATTTTCTTTTAAGGTTGATTTTTATTTTTCAAGAAGTATGGCTTGTCAGCCTGTCAGGTAATATTTGATATGGAAAAGGACAAGATAGTAAGAAATCTAGCCACAGAGAATTGGACCCGAATCCGATGTAGCGCAGTACCGCGTTACAGCAAATAAACGATCTGGATCGACCGCCAACTTCGCGATCGACCGCTAGCGATGAAAATCAGAGGGGCTTTTATACGGCACGAATCTTGATGCAATCAGTAAAAATCAGACGATTCAGATGCAGCGCTATACCGTCCTGCACAGCATCAGATCCGGTTCCCAGAGAATTTATGAGAGCCAGCTTTAACCTTATGTTTTCAGTAAATTTTGTATAAACGATCAGCGGTGAACTGGGCATTCGTTCAAACGCATTTACGGACCAACTACTGATCTAAAATTTACAGATCTCATTAAATTACAATAAATATATTTAAGTAAAACCGAATTAGATAAACGCCTAGTACGTATAGAAATTCAATCAATATAATGTCCAACAATTGATAGAAAATAACAGCTAGGTTGAAACCTCTGGGGCCTACACTGATAAATACAAAACAGACAATGCTAATTACCACAAATGGGCCCGAATTACTTGATAATTAATCATGATCGAATCGCTAAAAGCATATCAAAGTTACCATCAATCTACACAAATCACCTAATTGAGTTTTTGAGAACCCCCAATTACCCAATTTGTTCAAACATAGTGCATCCAAAGATACCACAAAATTAACCCGAAAAAGAAATAAACAGATTAACTGAGTGATGAAACCCTTGGCACCTCAACCGGGAACCTGTCGATCTCGTCCATCCATGGGTTCTTCTCCTTTGTCGGGTTAACAGTTTTCAAGGCCTTCCAAACTGCACTGTTGCACTTAAACCCGGATCCGAAAGCAATCTGCCAGATCCTGTCACTCTTCCTGATCCTCCCCTTACCCTCAGTATATGCTAACTCGTACCAGAGAGAACTACTGGAGGTGTTTCCGAACCGGTACAAGGTCATTCTAGAAGGTTCCATGTGCCACTCCGACAAGTCCAAGTTCTTCTCTAGTTCATCCAACACAGCCCTCCCTCCGGCATGGATGCAGAAGTGCTCAAAAGCCAGTTTAAAGTCAGGAATGTATGGCTTGATCTTCATCTTGAACAATTTTTTACCGATCAACGTGGCCAAAAACAGTAATTGTTCGGAGATTGGTAAGACCAATGGACCCAAAGTGGTAATGTTTGTTTTCAATGCATCAGCAGCAACCACCATGAGGTCTTTAGATAGAGAAACACCAATTTTGCCTTGATCGTCCTCCTCTTGGGTCACACAACCGAAGCACTTGTCATCGGCCCCCTTGTGGGTACGTACTGTGTGTACCAGCTCATACTTAGACCGGTAACGGTCTGATCGCTTGTTTGACAGGAGAATAGCTGCACCACCCATCCTAAACAAGCAATTTGAGACGAGCATTGAGCGGTTGTTGCCGAAGTACCAGTTCAGAGTTATATTTTCCATGCTTATCACAAGTGCATAGGAATTCGGATGCACTTGTAGGAGATCCTTAGCAAGGTCAATTGAGATAAGCCCTGCACTACAGCCCATTCCACCAAGATTATAGCTTACTATATTACCACGTAATTTGTAGTGATTTACAATCATGGCAGAAAGGGAAGGTGTCGGGTTGAACAGACTGCAATTGACAACCAAAATACCGATATCCTTCGGTTTTATCCCTGTCTTGGCCAGCAATTCGTCAATAGCACCAAACATAACGGTGTGTGCCTCCTTCCTGGCCTCGGCCATGCACGGATTGGGAGGAATGTTGAGTACGGCCTCTGGGAGATAGGTATCTTCGCCTAGACCCGATCTTTCTAAAATCTTTTTCTGGAATTCGAGGTTCTCTTGTGTGAAAGAACCTGTCAGAGCTGAACGGTGCATAAAGGTCTGGCGGGTACACTTCCTTTCGGGTTCTGGTTTGTAGCATGCGAAGTTAACAAGGTAAACGGGTCGAGGACGGGTGAGGAAGTACAGGGTGCAGAGAAAGACCAGGAGAGAAAGGCAGATGAGGAGGTTGACCTGGAGGTGGGCCCAAAGGTACAGGATGTCGTCAAAGGAGAGAGTAGAGAGGTGTACAGCTACCAAGGCAATTAACGGGCAGAGAAGGAGATACATGAAATGGGTTATCAGGTAGTGGTACCCGAGTTTGACATACTTGAGACGAACAGATTGTAGGAAATCGGGCAAGCGGGGCCGGGTTGTCGGAGCGGCAGCAGGTGCCTTTGCAGATTGCTTCGGGCCCAAGTGCACACCATTGGTCTCGGTGGCCAGCTGTTTCTTCTCAGCCATTTTGATGGATCTGACCACACCTGAAGAGAGAAAAGAAATTAAATTAGGATTTGAAACAAAATGAAAGTTGCGAGTAGATTATGCCAAGATCTGGTTATTTTTATGAAATTGATTGCACAGACAACTATGCTGGATCAATTTAAGGCGAAAGTCAGAAAAATTGAGGCAACAAATAGATAGTCTATTTAGTTTGACGATACAATTCAGAAATTAGAGCAACAAAACGCTAATGCCAAAATAGAGATTTGACGCCTACAAACAAAAAATCACAAAAAAGAGCTGACGCCCCAAGTTTGAAAAAGAGAATCTATCGCATGTAAATTAACGGGTTGAAGAAAAAAAAGGAAGATTCAAGATTGTATAAATTAACAATGTAGCTCTAGACTTTCACATCAAATCCAATCGAGGTTTTACAATCTGAGAACAAATTTCAAAAATTAATCCAAAAAAGAAACGCATACCTTGGTGCTAGTGCTTCTTTCTCGCGCGAAGCTGAATTAACTGGAACAAAACTTCGAAAATGAAAATCGAAAGAAAACAGCCTAAAATAAGTAACTCCCTCTCCTCTCTTGGCGGAGAACAACACAGCGCGTCTGGAGAGGAGAGAGATACAAAGGAAGTTTGTGTTGTGTTGTGTTGTGCTAGCTAAATACAGAGAGGAAGCAACGGTGTATTATTTATATCTGAAACCCCTCTCTCCGATTCATAAAAAAGGAAGGAATCTAGAAAGATTGGTAGGATTTAAACACGGAGTTCATCGAACGGCCAATTTTTAGCCAACCAATAAATCCCGTTTCCAGCTTTTTAATTTTAGTTTTAAGAACTTGTTGCACGTGAATAGTTTACGACTATGGACGTACCTTTGGAGTTAATGGCTAAGAACTCGTTGATTTGTCCACGTCAGAAGTAAAATATCCGTATAACGTTGTTAAGAATCACGTGATTTAAGTATTAGTCAGTACATGAGATAGAGAGGCGGCTATTGTTTGACTGAATCTTCTCGTCTGAATTCAGTTTCAAACATTAAAAAAAAAATTCGATAACAACAAGAGAGCCTTCAACGGTTGTTTACTTTCCAATCCCTATTCCTTTCTTCTAGTAGTATTCTTCTAGAAATAGAATAAAAAACGTGCATACCGCAATAATAAATAACAAAAACAGAAATATTTTATTTTAAAATAATCCTACCACAATAAGAATAACAAAAACAGAAGTATCTTATTTCAGAAAGAAAACTAAAAATAATTGGAAAAAATAAAAAATGAAAGTGTCAACTATGTAGACCAAAGTGTCAATCCGAACAAATTTATTTGAAAAAAATAAATAAAAGAATGTCAATTCTTCAATATAAAAAAAAATGTTAACTCTGTTACTCTCCAGTAGATGATAGTCCAAAGATATTTTATAAACGATAATTAGTAAATCTTTTTATTTTATTCCTCATCTTATATGAATCACTATTGTAACAAAATGTTGTTTCCTCTAAATTTTATCAACAGTTAGATGGATCAAGATGAAAATTGCGAGTCCTATAATAGTCCTAGTTATTCCGGACTAAAGAAAAAAAATCTTTGAATTTTCATCTATGTTACTCTATGTTACTCGAATACTTCAAATATCTTACCGCATTCGTCTCAGATACTTGCCGCATTCGTATCCGATACAATTCGCGTGCGATATTTATGTGATAATCAGAGTGGATATTTCAATTGTTGCTTCATCACATTGTCGTAATGTTGAAGTCACTTTTCATCACATAGATTTTCATACATGCAAATTGGCGTTTACTTTTTAATGTATTCATCATCTTCAATTTCAAGTGTTTTATTAATCAAGATTATACAATTGATCAAACTCTAGAGCTGACACCTGATACAAATAGGGCTCATGACTTCAAGGGTACATGTAATATATATATATATATATATATATATATATATAGAGGGGGATTCATTAGTCTCTTTTTTCGTAGCCTGCTCTAGCCTTCTCCATCAAAGTCAATGAAAATGGTCGATTCGGACCGTTGAAAATATTCTTCATACTAATATAGACTTGGAGACCAAATTTTAGATTTTTTTTATTTTTTTACTATTTTATCGGACGGGTTGAAAATTGGATTTATGTAACGACTTATAGACATTCAATTTTCAACCCGTCCAATAAAATAGTAAAAAAAATCTAAAATTTGGTCTCTAAGTCTATATTAGTATGAAGAATATTTTCAACGGTCCGAATCGATAATTTTCATTGATTTTGGTGGAAAATAGTACAAGAGGCTACAAGAGGAGGCCACGAGAAGGAGGCCATGGATCCCCCCTCATATATATATATATATATATATAGAGAGAGAGAGAGAGAGAGAGAGAAATGCTAAAATGCACCATGATGCCAAAAGAATTGTGGCACTAGGAAAACTGAACCATTAGATGTGTAACCCCTGCTTTAAGATTCGTACTTTTTTTTAAGTGCTATATATGACCAATCCTGAACTGTGGACCTAGAAAACTTGAAAACTGAAAGTCTTCCAACTTAACCAGATTTCCTAAGAGATTAATTTAGTTAAACGTTCGAACAAATTCTCAAGATATTTTTAAAATATTCTTACGAGATACCGGAGCCGAATCTCAGCCGAGCTAGAAACTTCTTATGAACGACTGGCGTAATACCGCTAGAAGTTCAATCTATCTAGAAGCTCTAAAGGCAACCGAGACGATTGAAGAACCCGCAAGCGGCTTTCTGAAACCAGCCGAATTTGCGAAAGGAGCCACAACAGCGTTGATCAAGCAGAATAACACAATAATCCAACTGCTGGTCAAAATCAAAGAAGATATGGAAGATTGCAAAACCGCAATCAGAAGGCTAGAGGCCGCGAAAACCAGAGTTCCAGAAACAGAAAACCTCGCACAATCCATAGACGATTTACAAAAAGGCTTGCAGAAACTTAGCCTTGGTGAGACCAGTGTAAGAAAAATTAAGAAAACAACAGGACAGTTCTTTGTTTTCAAAAATCCAAAAGAAATATTTGACTCTGTCAAGAACAAAAAATGAGTCAAATAAGAACAGAAACAGTGGGCAGGCCAAGTATATCCGGTCAAGAAAACAACCAAAACCCCACAGTCGAAGATCAGATAAGAGGCTATAGGCTAAGAAGTCGACTAGCACATGAAGCACAAAGGAGAATGCCAGGAAGAAGGCATTACAGAAGAAGTCTGGAGTCCCAACTAAATCCAGATGTTGAGCTCAACCATTCACAGTACAGAAGGGCTCAACAAGTTCCAGCTGAGACCTTATACCAAGCTGGATGGTCTGAACGAAATCATCGAGTATACCAACATTACTCAGATGAAAGAGTATTAGTTACAGATGGAGCTCAGGTAGAGCTACCATTTATCTCGCAACAAAGCTACAACCAGTTGGTACAAGAAGGGTTGCAGCATCTGCATATAGGTCTTGTGATGATAAGACTATATGCACTCCACAGGAGAAACGCTGGGGTAAACGCCCTGGTAGTTTTAAGAGACACAAGATGGTCTGATGATCGGGCCATAATCAGTTCTATGGAGATAGACCTGACAGGTGGTACGCAACTAGCATATACAGCGTCAGACATGACCTTAAGTGTTCATGATTTCAATAACCACATCCAAGTCGTTATACAGACTCATGACTACGATGGTTGGCAAGGAGGAGAGAGTAATTTACTGCTCTCAAGATCGTTGATAGGAAGGCTATCAAATACCAGCCACACAAACTTCAGATACAATGTGGAAAGAGTGGCAGAACATCTGGCAAGTAGAGGGATTCGAGCAATTCCAGGCCAGATGAGGTCAACTGAGGAACTAAGAGGCAGGCAATGGATAATACGGCCAGCAACAACACCAGCAGTACAGAATCCTCAGACAGCAAGGATAAGGACCAGAACTGATGGGTCCTTAGCAGTAAGATTTGGTGGTTATTCAGCAACTGCACCACCAGAAGAGGTAACAATAGGACAGAACGATGAGGAAACCATAGGGGAGGAATTAGCTCTCATGTTGACATGTGATGATTGGGATGAACAAAGCCAATCGGATGATGACAGTCTAGGTGTGCTTATGACACTAGCATCATTACCAAGGGAATCTACTTCTATCATAGATGGTGGTCCAATTTGGGATCACTACAGCAAAGATGAGGATAAAGAGAATGATTGGGTAAACCCATTCGCGAAAGTTGGTGGGGGTAATGGTTTAGCCACAGCTCATCAAAATTCGGAATCGGTGTTTGCCGCAATCATGGAGTATCCCTCACTTCGTAATCTGACGAAGAATATTGAAACAATACTTTCAACGACAACAGCCGAATCGGCTAGAAGACCCACAAAGCCTACAATGGGTCCTGTAATGTATCCACCAGGCTCAAGGAGAGAAAATATTGAAGTATCACAAATTAAAGCAAGAATTGGAAATTTGAGAGGTGGATTTTCAAAACAACACAATGATAGGTTTGAATTACCCTCAGCGCATGCAAACCAAGGAGTAATGCTAATACTACCAGACGACATTGGGCAGTACAGCGATACAATTGCAAGATGGGAATCTATCACTCTAAATCTTGTGAATGAAAGGAGTTGGGATGACAATAAGAGTAAGGTTATTTACATTGAAAACCTACTTGGAGATATTGTCAAAAAGACATGGATTCAATGGAGGATGGCGTATCCTCAAGAATATGAAGAGCTAATAAATATTGCAGATGACCCTCAAAATGTTATCTCGCAAATCAGAAGAATGATCTTGTTGGAAGACCCTTACCAAGGTTCAACAGTAGAACATGATCAAGCTTACAATGACATTGAAAGATTGTCATGTGACAGCATGAAGGACTTGTTTAGCTACATGAATGACTACAAGTACCTTGCTGCTAAATCAGGCCGAATGTACATTTCGCCGGAACTTTCTGAGAAATTCTTCCGAAAGATGCCACCATTAATTGGTAAAGAAATTGAAAAGGCATATTTTGAGAAATATCCCGGAAGCACAGTTGGTGTGTTGCCAAGAATTAACTTTGCATATCAGTTCCTGGCAGAACAGTGCAAGAGAGCAGCCGTTCAGAGAAGTCTAAAGGAGCTATCTTTCTGTAGCCAGATTCCAATCCCTGGTTACTATCAGAATAATAAGAAGTATGGCTTAAGAAAAGCCAAGACCTAACGTGGAAAACCACATGAATCATATGTGCGTGTTTTTAAGAAAAAGTATGCGGATAAGGTCCGAAAATGCAAATGTTTTATTTGCGGGGAAGAAGGTCACTTCGCAAGAGAATGCCGCAAGAAAGATGGTAACATTGTAAGGGCAGTGATAGTGAAAAATTTGGATCTAGATGATAAATGGGACATCATCTCGGTAGACCAAAATGAACCCGACAGCGATGCCATTTGCTCTTTCAAGGAAGGAAAAGTCGGGAGCACAAACACGTTAATGGCTAACCTTAAGGATTTGCCATTTGAAGAGATCTACATGATGACTGCCAGTGCACCAGAGTTAAACTGGAGGTCATACCCAAACCTTCCCGAAATTTTTTTGTTGTGTAAACACGAATGGGAGGACAACTCAACACTACCACCAAACAAATAAAAGTGTGTATGCTGTAAAGAAATCACGAACAGAAACATGAGGGCTAATTGCATGATCTGCCGAGAAACAGTGTGCCCTATGTGTTCCAGATTTGTGTTTGGAAGAAAGATCCAGAAGAAGGCCCAGAATGTAAGGGCTTATGACGGGAAAGATGAGCTGATAAAAGAGTTATTGGACTATACCCAGTATCTGCTCATGAAAAACGAGAAATTAGAAGAACAATTGCAAACTCTACAACTGCAAGAAGATGCAAAAAGCCTTGAAAATCATGATTTAAAGGGCAAGACAAATGTTGTAGTTGAAGATAGTGATGACGAAAAAGAAGTCTTCAATGAAATGATGCACCAGTTCAAAGGCATTAAGATCAGAGAACCAGAGATTGTAAACAAGATCTCTGATGAAGAAGCTGAAACCGTGGTGCCTGATCCAAGAAGAGGCAGGAGGGTACTAAATAGACTATACAATATTGAGTTGCAAATGGAGATTCCAGGTGTGAAAAATTTTAAGGTGCAAGCAATATTGGATACAGGAGCAACGGTTTGCTGCATAAATCAAATGATAGTGCCAGAAGAAGCACTTGAGCAAAGCGCATACCCTATACAAATTAACGGGGTCAACTCACAGCAAATAGCAAACTTGAAGCTTAAAAATGGGCTGATGAGTATCGAGGAAAACAAATTTAGAATCCCATTTACATATGCATTCCTTATGGGAGAGAAGGAAAACATCCAGATGTTGCTGGGATGCAATTTCATAAGGGCCATGCAAGGTGGCTTGCGAATTGAAGGACAAATAGTTACATTTTATAAAAATGTAACCACAATCACTACAAGGGTAGATGCTGAAGTAGCTTCTAAAGCTGACCTAGAAGAACTTGAACTTTCTGAGCTCGAGTACATTGAAGTAAGAGAAGCAGTGGCGTATAATTGTGGTGAAGCGTCACCTGACTTTAAACGAAGATTCAACACGCTACTTTCAAGATTGAGGGAACAAGGATTCATTGGTGATGATCATTTGAAACATTGGGGAAGAAACCAAATCAAGTGTAAGCTCGAAATCATAAACCCGGATATCTCTATCCAGGATAAGCCCCTAAAACATGTAACACCAGCAATGCACGAGCAATTTAACAGGCATATACAAGCATTGCTAAAAATTGGAGTGATCAGGCCGAGTTCAAGCAAACACAGAACTATGGCGATAATGGTGAATTCAGGAACAACCATAGACCCGGTCACAAAGAAGGAGGTCAAAGGCAAGGAGCGCATGGTATTCAACTACAGGACGCTCAACGATAACACGCATAAAGACCAGTACAGTCTTCCAGGTATCAATACAATCCTGAAGAAAGTGGGAAATAGTAAAATATTTTCTAAATTTGATCTAAAGAGCGGCTTTCACCAAGTTGCTATGGATCCAGAGTCGATACAGTGGACTGCATTTGTAGTTCCAGGAGGATTATACGAATGGTTGGTCATGCCCTTTGGATTAAAGAATGCGTCGGCAATTTTTCAGCGCAAAATGGATAATTGTTTTCGAGGCACAGAAGAATTTATAGCAGTCTACATAGACGATATACTGGTGTTCTCAGAAAATGAAGAACAACATGCTGAGCATATTTCAAAAATGCTTAGTATTTGTGAGAAAAATGGGCTTGTACTTTCACCCACGAAAATGAAGATTGCGGTTAAGGAAATTGAATTCCTTGGAGCAGTGATATGCAACAGAAAGATCAAGTTGCAACCGCATATCATTAAGAAGATCATAACCTTTGAAGACGAGAAAATGAAAGAAAAGGCAGGGTTACGATCATGGCTAGGCATACTAAACTATGCCAGAAACTACATTCCAAACCTTGGTACACTTTTGGGACCATTATACTCAAAAACCAGTCCTCATGGTGACAAACGCATGAAACCATCAGATTACCAGTTGGTAAGAAAGGTAAAGGATTTGGTACAAAACCTACCAGACTTGGAATTACCACCTCTCAATTCTTATATTGTAATTGAGACAGATGGCTGCATGGACGGCTGGGGTGGTGTGTGTAAGTGGAAGAAGGGTAAAACTGACCCTAGAAGTACAGAAAAAGTCTGTGCTTATGCAAGCGGGAAATTCCCGATCGTGAAGTCAACTATTGACGCAGAAATACACGCTTGCATGGAGACACTAAAAGCACTCAAAATTCACTATCTTGATCAGAAAGAGATAACCCTCCGAACAGACTGTCAGGCTATTATTAGCTTTTACAATAAATCTGCACAGAACAAACCTTCAAGAGTAAGATGGATTAGTTTTGTAGATTTCGTCACAGGGACGGGAGTCCAAATAAACTTTGAGCACATTGATGGCAAGCTCAATGTTTTGGCGGATTCATTGTCAAGATTGGCAGTTAACATGATGAGTGCTGAGCTAGATGAACAAGTCTCTAGCATTCTGGTACAACTAGAAAGTGCAATTAACGAAGTAATCGAAGCACCTCAAGAATCGATTATTCGTGAACTAAGCAGTACCATTGAGAAAATCAATCTTCTCATAGGCCGGAAAACGGCCTAAGTAGTCATGAATTCTTATTGCGGAAGTGGTGGACCGTTGAAACAAATAACCACATTTATCTAATAAGTGTGTTATCTTATTTTTAGTTTTTACAGGAAAATGGAAGGACTCAGGAGAATCATAATAAGCAGTGAACCACGAAGGGTCAGGGAAGCATTTAACAAGGCAGAAGCTTGGGAAACATTGTGTGAGCAAAATGCTCCATTAGCCCGATACTCACATACAACAGAAGACACCTTTGCATGTTATCCAAGAAGCATTGAAGAAGAAAACGCTATGACTAGCAGATTATCAGATCTGTACAAAGAACAAGCCTGTAAAGCTTGCATACAAGTAGAAATACTTATTGCCATGAAGTATCTCCAGAAAACAAGGCTTGAGTCAATAGCAACAAAAAACAATTAGGCAAGTGACATGTTAGGAGGGGTGAATGCTAGCATACAGGCACTCATTCAATGCCACGACACACTGATAGAAAGCTACAGAGAAACCCACTTCTAAAAGTTGCTTTATTAAAGTTCCTCTTTTTCTTTTGGATGACTCCTTAGTGTGTTGGAGCATCTTCTTTTTGGTTTTACTTTACATATGTCTCCTTAGTGTGCTGGAACATCTACTTTATTCTGAGTGGTTTTACTTTTTCTTTATTTAAAGATATCGTCTTGTGTGCCGATGCATCTTTTTATTCTGAGTGGAAGACAAGAATAAGTGGAAACCTCTTTATTCGCATGACGATGGGGCCCAATGAGCACTCGGTGCAATAATAGAGATTCTCTTCTCAAGTCTATATATTGTAACATCTTGTGAAGTTGCAAGCACATCGGGAAAACATCCGAAAGCTTACTTCTTCTAGTTAAATAAAAGTCTCAAGTTTCCAGTACACAATTTGTCCGAGAGCTTGAGCCGATCCAGATTTCCGCGCGATTTCTCTTTGGTATCAGAGCTACGTTTATTATTCTTGACTTCTGGTTAGTAATGACTTTCTAAATTCTTTCATAATTTCTAGGAAAACAGGTAGGGAACGGTCATAAAAGAATAACGAAGGGGGTAAATTGAACCTGAAAAGCTTGAAGTTTGGGAGATGTGTACTTAGTATAGGCGATAAAAGGGGAAAAAGTACCCAGAAAGGGGAATAGTACCATTATGTTCGTAATATTAAGAAGGCACCCAAATGAATGGCTGGAAAGTTTTAAATCAAACGGTTAAGAAGAATCTAATGCCAAAATAGCCTTGGCACCATAGTGCACAATAGCCTATCCCTATATATATATATATATATATATATATATATATATATATATATAGATTTATTTATTTATAATTTAAAAAATGATTGCATTTTAAGTTTTATACAAGTTTAGTATATATTATTTGATAAAAATATTATAAATAATATTATAAATAATATTATAAAACATAATATAAAACAATATTATAAAAAATGAAATTATTTTTTTATTTCAGTCAAACAATTTCCACATATAGTGTGAAGACTGCTTTCATCAAAGTAATGATAGCGGTTACAAACTTTGGGGAAATACTTATTAAATGCTCATTTTGTCCTCTTCATAAAATTAAATGCCACTTTGTCCCTTACTAACTAATTCTCTCTGCATCTCACAGTTTATAGACACTTGTAACATAGTAACTTCAAACAATATTCAGGTTTAGTCAGAAAAATGCACCAAAAATTAGATGCCGAGTTGCCGACTGCATTTTATTCATACATTTATTTACACAGAAGTTTATTACAATTTGTTCAACTGCCAACTAAAAGATGCATCAATTACATGATTACATCATGCTATATGTCATTTTTTTTATTCATTCATGCTATATGTCGTATTGTAAAATAATAAATCATCACTCGTTTTTTTTCTAGTAAAGGTTGGTTACCAGCTACGTCGCACTAGTGCGTTTGTGAATATTGTATATGATACGAATGCGGCGATACAACGATTTAAAAATTCTTAGATACAAGTACAATTATATATATTAAACTTTCATTAAAAATAATTTAATATATTAGAATTTAATAAATTAATTAATTAAAAATTAATAGTGTGGCTTGTCTTGAATTCAAATCTCCTCCATGTTGCATTTTCCAGCAATATAATCAAAATAATCGACAATTTTACAAGACATGATTGTCATGTGAAGTTTCGAAACGTATCGAGACGTTCTGGAGACGGAATTCATCGGTCAAAGTGAAAAAAAAAATGAATACAACAATCTCGAATACACCACGCAACAAATACATGTGATGTATTCGATACACTACAAAAAACGAGTATCGAAGAAGTAACTAATACGAATACGATAAGATATTTGAATAGCACTTACCAGTTACCGCGCACAATTTTTTTGTGAAGCTTAGTTGATAGATAGTATTGGTTGACTGAATTGACCAAATATTTGATTTCGTACAAAATATATCCGTTTAAAATATGCCAAACCTGATAGACATATTATTAATTATTTCATTTATTATCGTGATTTTTGCTTTAATGCTCTGTTGTAGACTCGATTAAATTCTTTATTACGTACTTCGTAGAAAAAACCGTCTATTCAATTTTCTCCGCGAACAAGAAATGATGTGTGAAGTGTGAAACTTTGAATGGGGCAATGATAGTTGAATATTCAACTTCCACCATTTCTTTATGATAAAATTCTAGCTTGCATTTATTATTAAATAATATTCAAGTACCAATTGATCTCATAGTGGGTCCCAAAGAATTATTGAATTAAAACTTATTTTTCGTTTTGCCCGAGTCTTAAGTTACTTATTTGGGGTTGATTTGTTTACATTGAGAGAGTTCAGATATCACAAGAAAAATCTCTTTTTTTTATAACACAAGAAAAATCTCCAATCTTCTTGTTCACGTTGCATTAGTTGTTGGCACGTATGATACTATTCTAGGCATTTTATGTGTGAAATATATATCAGAACTAGCATGTTTGCATTTTTTATATAATCTGTAAAGTTAGGTATTCTATTTTGTAAAGCACTATTGAAGCAGTTTCTTATGTCTATATTTCGAATCGTAAAGTCTGAACAATCGATTCGAATAATTGAACTTGTTGTATATATTGAAACTTACTTGAATAGCAAATTTTATATTTTTCTACAAATTTTTACTATTTAAAAAAAGAGTTGGGCTACGGTGCTTGGCCAAGCACACCGCCTTCTGTGCTTGGACGTCAAATCTCACAAATGGACGGCTAAAATTTCTATTTATCATGCGCAATAATCTTTATATCAAAATCTCATCGGATACAAATTTTTTTCTATTTTTGAAGTTTTTTAAATATGTTTTTCGGATTTTTGAAAGTGCCATACTTTTATGCATAAACATTAGTTATTTTATTACTATTTTTAGGCCATTTTAAAAAAATCCGAAAAAAATACTTAAAAAACTTCAAAAATAGAAAACATTTGTATCCGAGGAGATTTTGATATAAAAAAATTATTGAGCATGATAAATCGAAATTTTATCGGTTCATTTGTGAGATTTGACGCCCAAGCACGGAAGGTGCGGTGCTTGGTCAAGCACCGTAGCTCTACTCTTAAAAAAATACAAATTTGTTGATATAACGATTTCTGAACCTATTCAATAGAATGACTTTTCTCCTCTTGAAAAAATAATTAAAAAATTCTAAGAAATGTAAAATTTAATCTTCAAGTAAATTTTAATACGTAGATCATGTTCAACGGTTTGAATTGATCGTTCCTATTTTGCAATTTTAAATATGGATGCAAAGTACCGCTTTAATTGTGCTTTGCAAAGTAGAATATTGTAACTCTATAAGATAAATATAATAAGTTTTGTTCTACTTTTAAAACTATTGTAATGTAATAACAACAAGGCTATGGTAATATGCATAAAACACCCTCATTCGTCCTATGCGGCTATATATTTGCTCAATTAATTGAGATTTAAGTTGCTAATAAATTCTTCATATCAACATCTCGTGGGAAATCAAAGTTTGTGATTTTTAGAACTTTATGCTATTTTTTAAACATTATTTAAAAACATTCAGATTTAATATTAAAAAATGTCATTTTCTGGATAGTTTTTAAAAATATTTAAAAAATAACAAGAAAGCTCTAAAAATCATGAATTTTAATTTTCTACAAAATTTTAATATGAAAATTTATTAAAAAATTTAAATCTCAATTTATTGAGCATGTATAATGCATAGGACGAATTCCAAACCCTCCTAAAGATCAAATCGTCCGTAGCGTTGAATCCGAATAAAATTCTTGCTATCACAACTCGTGTTGAAGTATTACATACCAAACATATTTTGTTTGGTATTAAAAAGGGGGAAAAACACTAACATATTTGTTTAGTATGTAGCACCCATCAAGAGAAGTTATTTTCCTCAATTCGTTATATATAGTCTTTGATGTATTTTATTTTTTATGGGATTTTACGTATATCCTTCGAATATCACGAAATTATGTATTTCTTTCTCTAAATTTTAATATTATGTTTTCTTTCTTTAAACTTCAAAAACTCACATCTTTACTCATTTTATTATCCTAAATGTTAAACTTTTTTTAAAAGTATAAAATACTCATTTTACCCTTAATTAAAAGCATAAAAACATAGTTTATTAAATATAATTGTTGATCTTATAATCAATCGTGCTTTTAGAGCAAACTGTTCATTTATCTACTTCTGATGCATACACCAACGTATATCTATATGTCATCGACTCATCATATATATACATCAAGAGTACAAAATGAATCATTGACGTATCAAATAAGATCAATTTTTTTTAACAAACTACACAATTTTTGTGCTTTTAATTAAGAATAAAAGTAGTATTTTAAACACTAAAAAAAATTAATACTAAAGACAATAAAATGGATACATATTTTAGTTTTCTAAATTTAAAGAGGAAAATATGTAATATTAGAATTTAGAAATATAAATACTTTATTTTGTGATTTTTTAGAGATATATATATAAAATTCGGCCTATTTTGTTTTGTCAGGAAACTGAATTACACACTAGAATACAATAATAGTACAAATATACAGTGTACATTTATTAAACTCTCTTTGTTCATTTGTCGCATCTTTTGATTCTTTTCCAAGAGCAGAAGGCAGTACGTAGAAATCAACTTGGCGCTAGTCAATTGCGAGAAAAGAAGGTAGCGTATACAAATAAGATTCGTACTGTTGCGTATTCTAAATAAAAGAAACCGTAGTGGGTATAGAACATGTCGTAATCAGGTCAACTGCATTTGTCTTACTGAGGAGAGAGAGAGAGGGTGTGTGTAGTGATTTGACGACGGTCGGATCGGGCCGAGTCGGTTCAAATTCATTCGGTTTAACGGATTGGTTGGATTGGATTTTTACGTGTTCAAATTTTATAGGTCGGTCGCAATTCGTCTTAGGCTTATGGGTTGACGGGTTGGATGAGCTTTTTTATTTTTTTTAATTTAATGGGTTATTTTCTTGTTGGGACAAATTTTGCATAGGTTTGGGCGGGTTTCAGACGGGTTTTGCACGGGTTTGGTACGGATTGATGGGTTGAATTTAACACGGAATTTTCCAAAAATTTTGGTCGCACTCCGTCTTTAACCTCCGATTTTTTTAAACGAGTCCGCACATGTTTGCCCTCGAATCAGATCAGACCCATATGAATTTTGTCGAATCCCTAGATTTGTGTTACGAATCCGCTATTATTTTGTGTAACAAAAGAGTGTTCAGAAATTAAGAGACAGATTCGGATATTTTAATATTTTTGTATTGATTTTTGAGTATATTTTTTGTATGTTCTCTCTTTTATATACAATCACTATCTTACCGTTATCTATTTTACCGTTGGTATCACGGATATATGGTATCATTCCTCTATATTTTACTCTCTAACTTATTTCTAATTATATTTTCTATTTTCAACACTTTTCTTCAAACTAGTATTATAAATACTCATTAATTCTAACTTGCTAATTATATCTTCAATAACTTTCGATATGAATCTCTTTGTAAAATGTCCGTTAGTTGATTTTAATTTTTTACATAAGGGATTTTGATCTGTTTGGCTTCCACATATTCTCTTATGTAATGATAATCAACTTCAATGTGTTTTGTTTGTTCATAAAAAACTGCATTTGAAGCGATATGTCTTGGTGCATTATTGTCGCAATACATCTTCATGGGTTCTTGAATTTTAAAATTCAATTCCCCTATTAATTGTTTTATCCTACTTAGCCCACCCGCTGTGAATGTCATAACAGGGTATTCTGCTTCCGCGCTTGAACACGTCATAATGGTTTATTGGTTTACTTCTTACTTTTTCATGTCACCATGTTTTCGCCTACAAATGTGCAATAGCCGGTTGTTGCATATACAAATAAATATACTTCTAAATATCCTCATGAATCAGATAATACTATGTTAATTCCTCTTCTCCTATTATTTTTTTATTGTCTTCATTGGTTCAATAGGAATTCAATTTGATGTAACAAGACTAGATCTTGATTTATTATCAAGATGGTTAACTTTATCAAAAAATCTTTCGATCCAGTCCGCATCGGAATAGCCACAAATGTTATTAGAGTTATTATTTTTCATCCATATACTCTTTTCGGGTACCCCTTTTAAATATTTCAAAATTCTATCAATAGCATCAAGATGGAGTTTTCTTGGTGCATGCATGAACTTGCTTATTCGCCCTACGGCATATGATATACCCGGTCTAGTTACCGTTAGGTAGATTAACTTACCTACTAACCTTTGGTATTGAGTAATGTTCTTTATTGGTTCACCATCTTCGGAGTTCAATTTACAATTGTTATATATTGGGGTAGATACTAGTTTCGCCTCTAATTCTTCCGTTTCTTTCAACAAGTTCAAGGTATATTTCCTTTGTGAAATAAATAGACATTTGGTAGAGTGTGCAATTTCAATCCCTAAAATATATTTTAACCTATCAAGGTCTTTTATCTCAATTTTTTCTTTCAAACACTTTTTATCTTATTGATTTTTTCACAATTGTTTCCGATTGATTTTCCTCTCTTGCGTTACAGAAAACAGAGAACCCGTTACAAAATCCATTGTAACGGGTTGGAGACTTTCCCAAATTGTCATTCTCTGCTTGGTTCACTGACTTATGGGTCCTTCTGAACAGAAACCCGTTGTGACGAGTTAGGGACCCGTAATGACGACTTGACAACCAATTATGACGGGTTTGGGATGCGTTACGATAACACATGGCTCGACCAATATTGTAGAAAATCCTTTGTTTCAGCACTTCTCTTCTACAATTTGTTACAAAAGATTGGAAACCCGTTGTGATGGGTTGTCCATGGGTTATGGTAACACATGGCTCTGTGAAGCCTCTATTTTTTTGCCCTTGTGACTTGATCTTGATATTGTTGTGATCGTTATGATTTGTACATGCATGATTAAGCCATTGCATCATCTTATTGTACCTGTATAAATCTGCAACTCAGCAAAACTCAATTGTGCAAGGTTATTACTGTTTTGTTTTGCAAATTATCAAACAAACGATGAGTTTAATCTAACAATTACATGGTGTTTATCAGGTCCCTCCTGTATCTGTTATGCTTCCAAATGGCGACAAAACTGTGGCTCAAAAAGAGGGTTCTGTATTTTTGGAGGGTGTCACATTGAAAAGAGTGTTATATGTCCCATGTTTAAATTGTAATTTGATCTCTCTCAGTGCTTTAATCAAAGACAGTAGTTGCTTAGTCACATTTACTAATGAGCAATGTATTATACATGACCGCACTTCGAGGATGCAGAGTGGTGTGGGTGAGATGAAAGATGAAGTATACTACTATCGTTCTGCAGCACCAACAAGAGCATGCCATTTGAGCAAGGGGAACAATTATGTGTTGTGGCATCAACGGATGGGACATCCATCATTTCAGATGACTTCTCTATTTCCTGGTGTAAAGAATGATAGTTGTGATTCAAAAAGTATATATGAGATTTATTTGCGAGCAAAACAAACCAGAGATGTGTTTCTTGTTAGTTTCAATAATGTTGTAGTACCTTTTGAATTAATTCATTACGGCATTTGAGGTCCTTATCGTGTTTCTTCTAAGTGTGGAGCTCATTATTTTTTACAATTGTTAATGACTTTACCCGAGCAGTTTGAGTATATTTAATGGCAAAGAAGAAAGAAACTTGTAACCTGTTGATTTCTTTTTGTAAAATGGTTGGGACCCAATTTAACATATCTGTTAAGTGCATAAAAAATGACAATTGATTTGAGTTTAAGTCAGAATCAATCAAACGATTTTATGCAGAAAATGGAATTCTGCATCAAACTTCTTGTGTGCGAACTCCTCAACTATGGAGGATGTGTTTCTTGCAATACTGATATATGCTGATGATTTGATTGTTGCAAGAAATGATGGAGATGCCATCCAGAAATTCAAGCAATATTTGAATAGTACTTTTCACATGAAAGATTTAGGATACTCGAGTATTTTTTGGGTATCAAAATTTCAAGAGGAACACATGGTTTATTCCTCTGTCAACGAAAATACATTCTTGACATTTTAGCTGAGTGCAGGGTATTGGGTGCAAAATCAGCTGCTACTCCACTTGAACAAAATCATCGGTTAGCTGAATCAACTGATGAATTAATGGCTAATCCTGAAAGGTATAGGAGTTTGGTTGGGAAATTGATTTATCTCACTATTACAAGGCCATAATTATGCTATTCAGTTCATATTCTGGCTTAATTCAGGCAAGCTCCACGCCAAGCACATTACAGTGCTACACTTAGAGTTTTGCGCTTCTTAAAAGGTCATCCTGAGCAAGGTATTCTTTTGCATGCTACTAATGAGTTTCAATTGAATGGATTTTGCGATTTAGAATGGGCAAGTTGTCCATTGACCCGACGATCCATTACCGGTTACTTTGTGATGCTTGTTGAGTCCCTTGTATCTTGGAAAGACCAAGAAGCAGCATTCATTTTCCCGATCTTCAGTCGAGGCTGAATATCGCTCCATGGCATCTGCGACATGACTGCCATTTCGTGCGCGAACAGATTTGTGCTGGTTGTATTGTGGATGACATGTTTGAACAACTGAACAACTGGTTGATACATTCACCAAAGCTCTTGGCAAACACTAATTCATTTATCTGTTAAGAAGTTGGGCACTTGTGATTTACATGCTCCAACTTGAGGGAGGAGTATAGCAAATATGAGTATTTAATGTAAATATATTTTGGAAACATCTTGAGCAGATTATTTAGGTAGATATCTATTATATTATTAAAAAGTTATCTAAGATTTAGTAATATAAAAGAGGATACTGTAATTGTATTAGACATAAAAACACATCATAAACTCCTCTCAACATTTCTTCTCAATATCTAGGCTATCTGACACACACTAACACACACATTTAATTTGCAACATCTTGCGTGAAGGATAATATCTCGACTATCTGTCTTATTATGATTTTCCAATTCTACTTTTTTTCTAGTAAATGGGTCTTCAGTTCTTCTATCTCAGATGATATTTTTGTTGATGATGTGTGATGATGGGTGATATCAAATACTATTTATACTTTCCTAATTTCACTTTACGTCGCACCAAACGACGGTCAATTGCAGATCAGGGTCGAACCACAGAGATGGGACTTACTTCTAAACCGACTTTAATTTAGACTCGAAAACTATTTTTGGTATTTTTGTATAAAATAGGGGGTTGTAAGCAATTGTTTTGATTAAGGAATACTAAGTAATTAAAGGACAATTAAAAATAGAGATTAAACAGTGCAAATAAAATTTTGGTTTTAAACTTAACTATAAAAGGTATTCCTAGGGAGTTCGGGATCGATTGTTGCTCTAGATCAATGGTCAACTACCCGTTCACTACTATGAACGACTCGCAGAGGGCATGCTAGGTAAACAATACCAATGTTCGCAAGCCGTTCAGTGTCCTGAACTACCTGCAGACATTGGTCTTGTCACTGTTCAACGGCGCTGACAGATGGTCAACTACCCGTTCAGTGTCCTGAACGACCAGTTGACATCTGCCAGACAGCTGTCAAACCAGTTAACATAGGCTTTTATCACGTATTATGAACGTTCAATGAAACTGATGGTCAAATTGACTCCTCAACTTTCGTGTGTTGGACTTTATAATGTTATTAGTTCATTAAAACATTTCTAGGATTATGACTAACTCTAATTCAACTTGTTTTATACCTAAGTTCCGTTAATACCGTCGTATAACGCAATTTCCCCTCTCGGGTACTTATGGATCCGAAGATCAACTCAAGCAATGCATAAAATAAAGGTTGGTCAGTTGATATAAACAACCACACTGGACTTGGCCTTCGTCCGCGAGTTTACCATACAAAACAACAATCAATTCATGCAAAGATATTATTAACGTGCAACAAGTTGAACATAATACTACAATAAAAACGTAGCATAATCATCAATCCATTCACAACAATCTACCCTAATCCCTAAGAACAAATAAACTACTAAGTCATGGCAAAAGAACACAAAGAAAAGTAAAGAAAATAAGAGATCATGTTGACAAAATCGAAGATCTCAAGATGAGCGAGGTGCTGTCTTCGTGGTTGAATTTCTCTCGAAATTCGTGCTCTCCAAGGTTGGTAGCCGCCTCCAATCTCTTCCTTTGAAACCCTACCTGATGAACCTACTGAATCCCTGCAGAAACTCTCCTTTTATAAGCCCCAAAACGCGCCTCCAAAACAGACCTTCAGCAGATTTCCTTCCAAAATTGGGCAGTGCCTTCAACTACCCGTTGACAGTGGTGAACGGCCCGTTGGGTCTTTTCTGCCACGTAGAATCAGATGCAGCCATTTACATTAATGTATGCCAATACCTGAGTGTCTGGTGGTGCAAATCCAATGTGGACGACCCGTTGGCAATGGTGAGCGACTCGCATACATCAATGTTCCAATGTAGAACTACTCGCCTGCCTCTGCAAACAAGGGTGAACTGGTCGCACAGGTCTGTCAACTACCCGTTCACCTCTGCTGTCTGGTGTCTGACTACCCGTCTGCCTCTGCAAACACTGCTGAACGAGTCGCAGACAGTGGTGGACGACTCGCAGACCTCTGCTCAGGGCCTCTACATGACATCCCGCTTCCGAAGCACTTTTTCAGTTGTCGGTTTTACTTGGCCAACTGTACGAACCAAGGGACGACTGTTTGGGGAACACCCAGGACAATCCCGCAACCACGTTCATCCGTTGTTTTGCCAGGTCAGATGAACTCAACCCAGGTTACGACATTTCTGGCACTTCGCAACTAGCCATATGTGGAATCTCCCTAACTCTCAATGATTGGAAGTGAAAAGTGGATGTGTACGTGTTTTTGTGGACTCTCACAAGTCACTCCGCTAGGTACTTTGCGTGCTTTGGTAGACTCACTTTTCTCTCAATATCACTCTTAATTGGTGTTTTGTGTGTGTATGGTAAGACTTTCACCGTTCTCGTTGTTTTGACGCAAGCGCCAGGCACAACGAGTAGTCCTTTGTTCTGACCCCTCCAAGATCACACGAGGTGAACTCATCTTTGGGCGTTGATGCTTTTTCTTGGATATAACACCAAACACCAAAGGATTTAGCAAAAAGTCGGGTTCCCTTGTGACCCAATGGAACCTGTGAGGGATAGGCGCCAAACCCTGTCCATTCTAATTATTCCCGGTCGGAATGGACAACACCGGGGCCGCGTCTTTCGACACACGCGGCTATGCCTTTCTGTGGAACTCAGATGTTTCATTTAAAGTGGGTGAAGTGTGTATCAGTGCACATATATGTGGAATCTCACATCTCTCCAATAATTTGTGCCTTTGGCATTTTGGTAGATCTCATATTTCACTCATTATTCCACTCAATTGGTGCGTGTTGGTAAGTTTCACCATTTAGATAAGTTCAAGAAACACGTACCAGAAAGGCAGATAAGTGCTCCAAAAGTCTGGATTTCGTAATATTTCGAATCTGCAAGTCAAGAAAGAGGTACATCACGACAAATGCAATGATATGCCCTAAATTACAATTAATTGGACCAATAAAGCTTAAGTTTATACCAAAAGGCACGGTTTTACCCTAAAGAATATGTGTGTAAAATACACACATCAATCCCCCCATGCTTAACCTTTTGCTTGTCCTCAAGCAAGTCAAACACAAACCGGACTTTGGTATGAACTTAGAAAAAGAAAGAAATAAGAATACCACCTCAATTTGGTCTCTCAGAGTCGTTCCTAAGGCCTCATTCACTCCACGCCACAAAAGTGACACGTGTTATGACAAAGGAGAAATGCTCCCACCCAACCAAAAAGGGGTGCTGCCTCATAAAAAACCTTTCTGCGGTCCAGCGGAGTAGGAAAAGAGTACAGCCACTCGGACTCAAGTAACTAAACTAAATGCAAATGCTAAAAAAAAAATAATAAAAATGAAAAAGAATGCCCTAAAAAAAAATGCAAAAGGTAGACAAAAATGAAAAGAAAACCTAAAAACTACTCAGGTTTATTCTATCTCTCCCCCCCATGCTAAAACCATGCGCTGTCCCTAGTGCAAAGGATCACAGATAAGAAGGAAAATGAGAGAAAGATAGAATACAACCTGAGGTGTGTCACTGTCTGTCGTCTCCAGTGGCGGCGTCGTCGCCTCCAGCGGCGGTGTCGTCGCCCGATGCGCTCACATCACTGTCTGCTTCGTACCCGCGCATGTGGAACTGGTATAGGTACTCAGCAATATCGTCAATCTGCTGCCCCTGCTCCCGCTGGGTCTGACGAATGCCCTGGATCTGTCGCCCATGAGCTGTCTGCGTCAGCTGCATGCTGCGCATCATCTGCTGCATCTCTTGAATGCCCTGATAGGCTGTGGTCCACTCCTGCTGAGGGATATAAAATGGTACCTGAGGTGCAGCATATGGGGCATAGCCCTGAAATGGTGGCTGGTGATGATCTGGCACTGGAGGCTGTGGCGGCTACTCGTACTCCATGTGGTCGGCCTGTGGTAACTGCAGTAGCCAAGTGGCTGGCTCGGTGTAGGAGATGGGCAGGCACTGAATATGCATGATGAACTGACCGTGTCGCTCGGTGAACCAAGTGTGCACCCATCTCTGCTCGGCCTCAGACCACGTGGAAGTCATCCACTCCCAGTTGCGTAGCCGATCCCGGTTGAGGCTCCTCGGCTTGTCCTCCCTCTTAAGGTGTCGGAGATCAACATGGAGCTTAGTGGCAATGTGTGTGACATAGGAGCCCATGGAGATGACTCCTCCTTCCCCGCCCCTGACCGGAATGGTCATCCAGAAGCTGCACATCTCCTTCGCTAGATCGGGAATCTGTAGGAGGGGCGTATGGCGGAGCATAGTAGCTATCAACTCTAACTCCTCGTGCTTGGGACGGAGGGAAGACTCCCCTCGAGCAAATAAAGAGCTCCCAAAGGCACGGCAGAGGAAACGGAGCAGAGGATGTTCGATGTGCTTTACCCGAAGATCCGGGTTGTTTCTGGCAGGGAAAGGGCGGCCAGTGATGAAGGACCAGAACTCACGGCGACGCTGAGCCCTAAGTTGTATGCGGTTGAGAGGGCGATTGACGTCGTGGCCGTGGGGTACATAGCCGAGGTAGTCGGTCTCCTTCTCGGCCAAATGAAACCACTTGTTGATTGAGGACAGTGGTCTCCGAAAGACTTCCCCACATAGCTGAAATTGGATACCGGTCCCCTTGTCCGGAATCTCACACCAAGTCAGAGAGGCGAGAAACTCCTTTGTTAAATCCTCGTATGCCTGGTACCGAGTCGGTATCTCCCAGAATCGTCTCTTGAACCCCACCCGCTCAGTGAGGAGAGTGAAGTCCTCCAAGATCCCCATCTCCTCAAGCAGCTCAAAATCAAGGGTTGGTGTGGAGATCACCGTTCTGTCTACCAGCTCCTCCCGGAGGGTGTAGTAACGCTCCTCTTCGGGTGTGCGTTGAGGAGGGTTGGAGGAAGAGGCACTGCTGCTGCCCTTTCTGCTCCTTGTAAACATGGCTACAATGAAAATTTGAGAACTGACAAAGCCTTAGAAAATAGGCAGATTGGACTGCTGGCCAACTGTCTGCGACCAGTTCAGTGTTGTTTGCGACTGGTTCAGCAATGCAAAACAGAAAACAGCAGACAGCAAGTTTAGTGCTCAACTACTGGTACCGGTCTGTCAACTGGCAGCAGACAATGTCCAACGACTGGTACAGGACTGTCAACTGGTAGCATAACACTGTTTTCACTGGTAAAGGGGGCTGGTACACAATTCCAAACCAGATTGGTCAAATTAACCCTTAAACCCGACAGATCAAATAATTGTTAACCTCCTACCAGTTGCAATTTCACCCCCAATCGAAAGATTAAGTTCAATTTAACCCAATAAAAGTTGAAAATTAAAAACTAGGGTTTAGAAGAACCGATTTGCGAGGGTGTGTGACTCGGACAGTGGCGGCAGCAGCTGCTCCGGTATCGTGCGAGTTGGGGGGCCTCCAGACGGGTCGCCGACGGTGGTGAACGGGTTTGCAAGTGGAGGTGGCTAGCTCGCACGAGGTGTGACTGGGCAGAGATGGCTGGCTCGCAGGGTGCTCTCTGCTGGGTCGCACGGCTGCTGGGCGGTTCGCACAGTGCTGCTGGTGGTGCTGTTGGGGTCGCACAAGAAGAAGCAAGGAAGGGGACGGGAAAGAAAGGAGGAGAAGGGAAAGGAAGAGAGAGAAAAAAGAAAGAAAAGAATAAAGAAAGAGAGATCAAACCTAGATTTGACGCCCCAGATGACCTCAAGATTCGTGCTGTGCCCCAGATTTTCTGCCTAAATTAAAATGACCCAAATTCCCTCAAGATTCGTACTTGTACATCGTTGAATACCTGTCAGAAACTCAACGAGTCGCACAGGGCCTTCAACAGGTCGCAGACAGTGTTCCTGGCCTTTTTCCTTTGTCTGGCATATGTCAACTGGTCGCAGACAGTGCCAAACGGGTCGCATAACACTGCTAGACAGCGTTTCTTCTCTGTTTTGCACCCCCAACGTCCATCGTTTCTTCGTTTAAAGCTTTCGACGACTACATGGACAGATAACAAAGCAAAAATCATAAACAAAAATTAGAAAAGCAACAATTATCATGCAAAATGAAAAAGAAAATCAAGAAAAGTGTTCAAGCAAATATTGACTATTTACAATTTCTATTCTATCCCCCCCCATGCTTACCCTTGCACCGTCCTTGGTGCCAAAAATTCAAAAATAAATCAAGAGAAAAGGTAAGGGGAAGGGGTACTCCCTCGATGCCTAGGGTTTAGCCCATGGGCAGAACGATCCAG
The DNA here is from genome assembly GCA_964058865.1 of Eleocharis quinqueflora. NCBI lineage: Eukaryota > Viridiplantae > Streptophyta > Magnoliopsida > Poales > Cyperaceae > Eleocharis > Eleocharis quinqueflora. The sequence goes on along the minus strand of CAXKVX010000243.1, from coordinate 25,773 downwards.
GAACCGTCCTTGTCTCCGCCCACCAACTTGCATCCACTCGCCAAGAGTTTGGTTGCGCGATTTGACGGCCCCACCATCTAGGATCTACTCTCATTCGAGCTGTTCGCTGGAGTACCTTTGGGCGGTCTACTCGTGGTGTTTGAGTTTTGGGAGTAGTTCGAGTTGCTTTCTTCCGTTTTCGAATTTCCTTCTTGATTTCCGCAAGCGTGATCGTCAAGTCGACGTCGTGGGTAGGCTTGGAATTTCTGCGGGGGACCCTTTTGACTGTCGCTTTCCAGGGCATCTTGGAACTTGCTTTGGGAACAGCGAGAATGTCTAAAATTCGCCTCTGGACAGTGCTCAAGGGGTAGTTGAGGGTTCTCTGCGACCAGTTGACGGCTGCTCTGGCTGGACAGAAAAAAGAAAGAGAGAGGCAGAAAGTTGTTCCCAAAAAAAATTTAGAATAGAGAGAAAGGAGGAAGGTGGGTTAGAGATATATAATCAGAGGGGGACAAGTAAGGCAAGTTAATAGTCCCTTCCAAGTTTGATTCATCAGCTTTCCTAATGTGTTCACAAAGATTCCACTTTTCATATCTGCCTCCCGACAGAGCTGTGCGGCTCGTTCAAGGTCCTGTGCGAGTCGTTCAGGGTTGCCAGACAGCCTCCTGCGAGTCGCACACGGACCTGGACGGGTCGTCCAACCATGTTCAGCTAATCTTTTTCGCACGAATTTCTGCAACTCGAAACTCTTGAAAAATACGTCAAATGTTTGCATGAGCCAAAAGTAAAGAAAAGAAAACATGCACAGATGAAATAAAAGAAAAATAAAGAAGGAAAAGAAATTTAAACCAAAAAAAATCCGGGTTGCCTCCCGAAAAGCGCTTGTTTTAGGTCCCGAGCTTGACCCTATTGCATTTAAGTTTCTGCGGGGATAGGCTCGGACAAGTCCAAGCTCAGACGCTCGTCATTATTTTGGTCAGCAATGTACGTCTTGAGACGTTGACCGTTCACCTTGAAGATTCTACCATCTTTGCCCGAAATGTCCACCGCTCCGAAAGGGTAGACTTTCCTCACCGTGAAGGGTCCGGACCATCGAGACTTGAGCTTGCCTGGAAAAAGCCTTAGTCTAGAATTAAACAAAAGTACAAGGTCACCTTCTTTGAAGATACGGCGCGAAATGCGCTCGTCGTGCACCTTCTTTGTGCGTTCCTTGTAGATTCGGGCGTTCTCGTAGGCTTGAAGACACATTTCCTCCAGTTCGTGCAAGTCGAGGATGCGCTTCTCTCCAGCGGCTTGTAGCTCCATGTTGAGCGTGCGTGTGGCCCAGTATGCCTTGTGTGCAATCTCGACGGGCAAGTGACAGGGCTTCCCGTAGACTAGCATGAACGGGCTCATTCCGAGTGGCGTCTTGAAAGCGGTGCGGTACGCCCAAAGTGCGTCACTGAGCTTGAAAGCCAATCCTTCCTCGTCACCGACACCGTCTTCTCCAAAATAGCCTTGATTTGCCTGTTAGACACTTCAACCTGCTCGTTAGTTTGAGGATGATAAGGAGTTGATACCTTGTGGGTTACCCCATGCCGTTTCAGAAGTTGCTCAAACTGGCGGTTGATGAAGTGCTTGCCACCGTCACTTATTACAACGCGCGGCACTCCAAAGCGCGGGAAGATCACATCCCTGAAGAGGCGCTTAACAGAGTTACCATCCGCTTTGGCACAAGCTAGCGCATCCACCCATTTGGACACATAGTCCACTGCCACAAGAATGTGCTCATTACCTTTCGAAGAAGGAAATGGTCCCATGAAGTCGATTCCCCACACATCGAAAATCTCGACCTCTAGAATGGGCTGTTGTGGCATCTCACTGCGCCTTGATATGTTTTCGGTCCTTTGGCACTCGTCGCACGATTGCACGAAAGCATGTGCATTCTTAAAGATGGTTGGCCAAAAGAAACCTGACTGCAAGACCTTGGCAGCAGTTCTAGAGGAGGCGGTGTGGCCTCCGTAAGCAGATGAATGGCAATGGAAAAGAATAGAGTGTACCTCCTCTTTCGGCACACACCGCCTAATCATCCTGTCAATACCAACTTTGAAGAGGTAGGGCTCTTCCTAGATGTAGTGCTTAGCATCGGCTTTGAACCTTTTCCTCTGCTGGTATGTCATGTCCTCCGGAATCACGCCGAAACAATGAAAATTGGAAAAATCCGCATACCATGGTGTGCTTGTGGTGCGCGTCCCAATCGCGTAGAGTCGCTCCCCAGGTATCGAATCGTCGATCGGTACACGGTCCTTCTCCTCGCCTTCCCAATGAAGTCTTGACAAATGGTCAGCTACTGAGTTTTCCGACCCCTTTTTATCTCGGATTTCAATGTCAAATTCCTGCAAAAGAAGAATCCAACGAATAAGACGGGGTTTGGCATCTTTTTTAGCGAGAAGATACCTTAGTGCAGCGTGGTCGGTGTAGACGATGATCTGAGATCCGACCAAGTAGGCACGAAACTTTTCGAGAGCATACACCACTGCCAAAAGCTCCTTTTCTGTCGTGGTGTAGTTGGATTGTGCGGAATCAAGGACTTTGCTCGCGTAGCAGATGGCAACGGGTTTCTTGTCCTTCTTTTGGCCAAGAACGGCCCCCACAGCATAATCACTGGCGTCGCACATGATCTCAAAGGGTTGAGACCAGTTCGGGGGCTGGAGAATTGGAGCGGACACGAGGGCTTCCTTCAACCTGACAAAAGACTTAACACATTCATCAGAAAAATCAAATTCGTTATCTTTTATCAGAAGGTTTGTTAAGGGCTTAGCAATTCGAGCAAAGTCTTGAATGAATCGTCGATAGAATCCGCAATGCCCGAGAAAGCTTCGCACGTCCTTAACAGTCTTAGGCACGCACATTTGCTCGATCACTTCTATCTTCGCCTTATCCACCTCGATGCCCTTACCAGACACCTTGTGTCCCAAAACTATGCCTTCCTCCACCATGAAGTGGCATTTCTCCCAGTTGAGCACCAAGTTAGTTTCCTCGCACCGCTGCAAAACTTTACACAGATTTTCAAGACAAGAGTTAAAAGAAGTACCAACAACAGAAAAATCATCCATGAAAATTTCGACTTCTTTTTCAATATAAGCAGAGAAAATTCCCATCATTGCCCTTTGGAAAGTAGCAGGTGCGTTACCAAAGCCAAACGGCATCTTACGATAGGCGAAGGTGCCATACGGACATGTGAACGTCGTTTTCTCCATATCTGCAAGGTGAATCGGTATCTGAAGAAACCGGAGTATCCATCGAGATAGCAGAATTGGGAGTGATTTGCCAAACGCTCAAGCATCTGATCAACAAATGGCAACGGGAAGTGGTCCTTACGTGTCGCAACGTTCAGCTTGCGGTAATCGATACACATCCTCCACCCAGTCGTGGGTCGCATTTGGACCATTTCTCCCTTCTCATTTTGAACAACTGTGTGCCCTCCTTTCTTGGGCACCACATGAATCAGACTCACCCATTTACTGTCTGAAATAGAGAAAATAATGTCAGCTTCACGTAATTTAAGAATTTCTTTCTTTACTACGTCTTGAAGCACTGGGTTGAGTCGTCTTTGGTGTTGCACCGATGGCTTGTGATCGTCCTCCAGATGTATTCGGTGCTCACAAATAGCTGGGCTGAGCCCCTTGATGTCATGAATAGAGTACCCGATGGCCCCCCTGTGAAGTCTCAACTTCTCCAAAAGTTTGTTAGTTTCATCGGGGCTTAATTGAGCACCCACAATAACGGGAAAAAATTTCTCCTCATCAAGAAACTCATACCTGAGGTTGTCGGGCAGCGGCTTAAGTTCGACCTTTTTAGGAGTGTCAAGTGGTGGAATGCTGCCCTCACCGGGCTCTGGATCAGTTGTCTGCGAGTCGTCCAGAGCTGCCAGCGGGTCGTTTAGGTTACCAGACGGGTCGCAGACATTGGTACTGACAGCTGAAACATGCGCGTCCCCTTCTGCTGAAACATGGACTACCGTTGCGCAACGCGACATGTCCGAGTCCATAACCTCCTGAAATTGAGAGAGGAAGTCAGAATGGTACCTTAGTCATGATGTCTACTTGGTAGCATTCGTCGGGGATGTCGGGATACTTCATCGCTTGATCGACTTAGAACTGCACCTTTTCTCCCCCGACGGTCATGGTTAGCGTGCATTGGTATGTGTCAAACACTGTTCGGGCAGTTCTAAGGAAGGGGCGACCGAGGATGATCGGTACCTCCTTGTCTTCTTTCATGTCCACAACCACGAAATCTCCTGGCACAAAGAATTTCCCAACTTGCACAGGCACGTCCTCCACTATCCCCAATGGCAGACGCGTAGAAGAGTCTGCAAGTTGCAAAGTCATATGGGTGGCCTTGAGCTCGCCCACACCAATCCTTTTAAAGACGGTGTGAGGCATAAGACTCACGCTCGCACCCAAATCACATAGAGCCTTTTTTATTACAGCTTTACCAATGGTACAAGGGATAGTGAACTTACCCGGATCGCCAAGCTTTGGAGGTAGCTCACGACTCACGACTGCGCTGCATTCCAGGTTGAGTTGCACGCTGCTGCAATCCTTCAAACTCCTCTTGTTTGACAAGAGATCCTTCAAGAACTTGGCATATGTAGGCATTTGTGCAAGAGCATCAGTAAAAGGAATAGTAATAGAAAGTTGTTTCAATACCTCCATGAATTTCGAGTATTGCTCCTCTAATCGGTGCTTGGCAAGCCTCTGTGGAAATGGAACTGGTGGCCTGTAAGGTTGCTGCACCTTGACTGGTTTTGGCTTTTCCTTCCCCAACACATGCAAATTGTCCTCGGAATTTGGGGTGGATTTCTCTGTCTGTGGCACTGTCTGCGAGTCGTCTACCACTGTCTGCGACTCGTTCAGCACTGCTTCAGCCACTGTCGACTGGTCGTTCACTGCTCTGTCAGGCCTCTATGCAACTGTCAGCGGGTCGCATACCACTCCCAACAGGTCGCACACCTTCGTTTCAGCCTCTGGAACAGCGGGTGGTTGTGCAGGATCAGATGTTGTCGGAACCACCTCGGGATTCGTGGGACCAGCGTAAGACTTGCCGCTCCGTAGGACATGGACAGACTTGCAATCTCCCGATGGATTTGGCACCGGTTTTGTTGGCAACTTTGGTGCCTCAGAGGTGGATCCATTGGTTTGAGCCTCTTGGATCTTTTGTAGCTCTTCCAGAATTATCATGTTCACCTTGCCTTGCTCGTGCATAAAGCTCTTGAATTCTTGGTTGAGCTGGACTTGCCCCGAAGTAAATGGTGGGCGGTTGTTGTTGCCTTGGTTGGGCCCGTGGTTTTGGTACCTTGGAGGGTTGTTGTTGCCAGATTGCCCAAAGTGAGGACGGTCGGGGTTTTCCTTCCAATATTGTCGGTCTGCAGAATCCCTAGAGTAGGATTGACTGAACGGTGGCTTAGGGAAGTAGGAAGGCATGCTATTTAGAGAGTTTACTTCCTTTTCGGTCGTCCTTTCGGGGCAGTCGGCGTAGACATGTCCCTCGTGACCACATAGTTCACAGCTCGATGTTTCAATGGCCTTAGCGGTTGCTGCCTGCTTGTTGAGTTGTGATTGTAGTGCGTTCAACTTGGCTTCCAGAGCTGTGTACTTGTCAACTTCGTATCTCCCTCCTCCAGAAGCTCGGACGTCATCTTTGTATGACCATTGGTGCTGAAGAGCAAGTCTAGCGAATAGTTCGAGTGCCTCCTCGGGAGGAATGTGTATAACTGATCCACCTGCAGCAGTATTAGTAATAAAGCGGTCATTATCAGACAACCCTTTCATGAATGACTCTACTAACATCTAATCGGGCACATTATGATGGGGACAAGACAATAAGAGTTGGTTGTATATGTCCCATGCTTCACCAAGTGATTCATCAGGCCTTTGACTAAATGCGTTAATTTGGGCTCTAATTTTAGCAGTTTTTCTATGTGGAAAGTATTTAGTCAAGAAGAGATTAGACATGTTGGCCCAAGTACCAACTGAGCCTCGAGGAAGAGAATTAAACCAAGCGAGTGCCTTGTCCCTCAGAGAGAAAGAGAACAAGTGCAATCGGACGTAGTCTTCCGGCGCGCCACCTCGTCTCACGGTATCACAGACTTGAAGGAAACGGTAGAGGTGGTCGTGCGGGTTCTCATGCTCCATCTCGTGGAATGCGTTCTGTTGAATTATGTTGATGAGACTGGAGTTAAGATGCGGTTGTTCTCCTTGAAATTTCGGAAGAACAATTGGAACTCGCGCGTCGTCCGCTCGCGGGACGTGGTAACCATCAGAGTACGTGGCGCCAACGGCGGGAGTCGAAGTTGTGCTAACTCGGCCTCAAGGCGAGCCTTTTCTTCCTCCCAGTTCTCCGCCATGGTGGTAGAAAAAGAAGTGGTGTCTGAATCGGTTGATGCAATCGGGTTCGGGAACCGGCGTCCACTCCTTAGGTTGTAATCTCCAACCACAGGGAATCGACCCAGTTTGGTTCACCTAAAACAGACAAAGACGAGAAGAAGAAGAAAGTTAGGACTAAAAAAAAAGAAACTAAAGACAAGTTTAGAAATAAATACACCGTCCCCGGCAACGGCGCCAATTTGATGATGGGTGATATCAAATACTATTTATACTTTTCTAATCCCACTTTACGTCGCACCAAACGACGGTCAATTGCAGATCAGGGTCGAACCACAAAGACGGGACTTACTTCTAAACCGACTTTAATTTAGACTGGAAAACTATTTTTGGTATTTTTGTATAAAATGGGGGGTTGTAAGCAATTGTTTTGATTAAGGAATACTAAGTAATTAAATGACAATTAAAAATAGAGATTAAACAGTGCAAATAAAATTTTGGTTTTAAACTTAACTATAAAAGGTATTCCTAGGGAGTTCGGGATCGATTGTTGCTCTGGATCAATGGTCAACTACCCGTTCACTACTACGAACGACTCGCAGAGGGCATGCTAGGTAAACAATACCAATGTTCGCAAGTCGTTCAGTGTCCTGAACTACCTGCAGACATTGGTCTTGTTGCTGTTCAACAGCGCTGACAGATGGTCAACTACCCGTTCAGTGTCCTGAACGACCAGTTGACATCTGCCAGACAGCCGTCAAACCAGTTAACATAGGCTTCTATCGCGTATTATGAACGTTCAATGAAACTGATGGTCAAATTGAATCCTCAACTTTCGTGTGTTGGACTTTATAATGTTATTAGTTCATTAAAACATTTCTAGGATTATGACTAACCCTAATTCAACTTGTTTTATACCTAAGTTCCGTTAATACCGTCGTATAACGCAATTTCCCCTCTCGGGTACTTATGGATCCGAAGATCAACTCAAGCAATGCATAAAATAAAGGTTGGTCAGTTGATATAAACAACCACACCGGACTTGGCCTTCGTCCGCGGGTTTACCATACAAAACAACAATCAATTCATGCAAAGATATTATTAATGTGCAACAAGTTGAACATAATACTACAATAAAAACGTAGCATAATCATCAATCCATTCACAACAATCTACCCCAATCCCTAAGAACAAATAAACTACTCAGTCATGGCAAAAGAACACAAAGAAAAGTAAAGAAAATAAGAGATCATGTTGACAAAACCGAAGATCTCAAGATGAGCGAGGTGCTGTCTTCGTGGTTGAATTTCTCTCGAAATTCGTGCTCTCCAAGGTTGGTAGCCGCCTCCAATCTCTTCCTTTGAAACCCTACCTGATGAACCTACTGAATCCCTGCAGAAACTCTCCTTTTATAAGCCCCAAAACGCGCCTCCAAAACAGACCTTCAGCAGATTTCGTTCCAAAATTGGGCAGTGCCTTCAACTACCCGTTGACAGTGGTGAACGACCCGTTGGGTCTTTTCTGCCACGTAGAATCAGATGCAGCCATTTACATTGATGTATGACAATACCTGAGTGTCTGGTGGTGCAAATCCAATGTGGACGACCCGTTGGCAATGGTGAGCGACTCGCATACATCAATGTTCCAATGTAGAACTACTCGCCTGCCTCTGCAAACAAGGGTGAACTGGTCGCACAGGTCTGTCAACTACCCGTTCACCTCTGCTGTCTGGTGTCTGACTACCCGTCTGCCTCTGCAAACACTGCTGAACGAGTCGCAGACAGTGGTGGACGACTCGCAGACCTCTGCTCAGGGCCTCTACATGACATCCCGCTTCCGAAGCACTTTTTCAGTTGTCGGTTTTACTTGGCCAACTGTACGAACCAAGGGACGACTGTTTGGGGAACACCCAGGACAATCCCGCAACCACGTTCATCTGTTGTTTTGCCAGGTCAGATGAACTCAACCCAGGTTACGACATTTCTGGCACTTCGCAACTAGCCATATGTGGAATCTCCCTAACTCTCAATGATTAGAAGTGAAAAGTGGATGTGTACGTGTTTTTGTGGACTCTCACAAGTCACTCCGTTAGGCACTTTGCGTGCTTTGGTAGACTCACTTTTCTCTCAATATCACTCTCAACTGGTGTTTAGTGTGTGTATGGTTAGACTTTCACCGTTCTCGTTGTTTTGACGCAAGCGCCAGGCACAACGAGTACTCCTTTGTTCTGACCCCTCCAAGATCACACGAGGTGAACTCATCTTTGGGCGTGCGGTGCTTTTTCTTGGATATAACACCAAACACCAAAGGATTTAGCAAAAAGCCGGGTTCCCTTGTGACCCAATGGAACCTGTGAGGGACAGGCGCCAAACCCTGTCCATTCTAATTATTCCCGGTCGGAATGGACAACACCGGGGCCGCGTCTTTCGACACACGCGGCTATGCCTTTCTGTGGAACTCAGATGTTTCATTTAAAGTGGGTGAAGTGTGTATCAGTGCACATATATGTGGAATCTCACATCTCTCCAATAATTTGTGCCTTTGGCATTTTGGTAGATCTCATATTTCACTCATTATTCCACTCAATTGGTGCGTGTTGGTAAGTTTCACCATTTAGATAAGTTCAAGAAACATGTACCAGAAAGGCAGAAAAGTGCTCCAAAAGTCGGGATTTCGTAATATTTCGAATCTGGAAGTCAAGAAAGAGGTACAACACGACAAATGCAATGATATGCCCTAAATTACAATTAATTGGACCAATAAAGCTTAAGTTTATACCAAAAGGCACGGTTTTACCCTAAAGAATATGTGTGTAAAATACACACATCACTGTGATATATTATCAGCTATCTCAGATGATATTTTTGTCGATGTTGTCATAGTTTTCAATGACTTTAATATGAAAGGTCTTGAATTTTAAATTCGAATGAAGGATTTTAGGATATTTAAATTTGAGTAACTTTGACTCCTGTCTTTTTCTAAAATAAATTTATCAGTGTTTAATTGTAATGTAAAAGGAAATCAATTTTGGCATCTTATTCTAACATCGGCTGAGCTAGGGTTGGGTACCCGTGGATCCGACCCGCCGAGATCCACGGATCCACGGGTCCAACGGGGCGGGTCTCCATGGGTTCGAACCCAAAACTCCCAACCCGACCCGTGATAAACCCAGGCGGGTCGGGTCGGGTTCGGATCCGTCCATTTTTTCGATTTTTTTTCGAATTTTTGAATTAAAAAAAATTCTGCACATTATTTTAATATATATATATATATATTTTTCAATTTTTTCTGAATTTTTTTGAATTTTTTTTTTGTTTGAAATTTTTTTATTTTTTTTATTTCTGCACGGATCCACGGGTCGGGCACGGACGGGTCTTGGGGCGAGTCGAGCACGGATCCAGACGGGCACAGGTATACACGAATTTGGAGGATTTGGAGCCAACCCGACTCGTGCTAGATCCGTGAATTCGGGATCCACGGATCGGGTCGGATTTGAGCACGAACACGGATCGGGCACGAACGGATCGACAGATGGGTAGACCCGCCCGGGTTATTTTAGAACTCTAGGCTGAGCATTTTTATATAAATCAAGTCATATAAATAATTATATCAGGATGTTCTATGAATTTCTTTTGCTTTACAGTTTACACCCGTATATATAGAAATGCTACAAATGCTCAGATGCTTTCCGTGCATTAATAGGATCCCAGTTCTCCTGTAGAAAATTCAAATGAATGATTTAGGAAAATTCTACTGTACAATTTGACCCTCTTAATAATAATTCTTTAGGAAAGAAGAATCGATTCTTGATATGATCCACTACAACAGAAATAGTCTATTACAGCGGATTTATTTGGTCTATTATAGCAGACAAAGGGTCGGTATAATAGAGATGAGCTGCTAAATGATCAAGAGGTCCGCTATAATAGACAAGACTATTATTGCGAACTTTCAGCTAACACCGCTATAATAGGTATCTATTATAGCGGACTGTATAGCACATCTGCTGTAACAGATATCTATTATAGCGGCATTATGAAAGCCACTATAAATTATTTTGAAAATTCAAAAGAATTGCTGCAGCGCGTCAATTTTTGCATTAAATGCGAAATTAATTGATTTGATGAGTAATTTTACATATATGTCCGTTTGTAATATATAATTAAGATTATTTGTAAATATATCATGTTTAAACATTGTAATTTTTTTTTACAGTAATAATTAAATGAGTTGTGAAAAAAACTTTTTTTAAATAATATTTAAAACTCATATATATGTATATATATAATATATATATTTAGAGCTTGGCTATTATACTATGCATAGTACAGTCTCTTGTGTCCTATGCATTTTTTGATCTTTGGATGATGCGTCAACGTTCGTGCAAATATTTTTGCGCTGTGATGAAAAGTTTTGAAGATCAAAGTTCAACCCAGCTCCTTTAATACTCTGAGTTGCGTAATTATCTCTGGGTCCCTCTCCTTTAATACTCTCATTAATCAATCCATACTTAATTTGATTAATCAACGCCATTATGTCTATACTCTCTCCGTTAATCGAAGAAGCTCCTTCTCGCTTGCGTGCGAAACCAGGCGAAACCATTTCTCTAGCTCACCTCTCTGACCTCTCGCGATTTCTCCTCTAGCAAGCAAGCCTCTTGGTTCGTCGTGCGAAACCATCTCTCGCCTGGGAAGCTCTCTCCCCATCACCCCTCTTTGTCGCCCTCTGACTCTCAACCTTTCCGGCGCAAAGAAGAATTCCATTACAAAGCCCATCACCGACTGACTCCCTCTCCGATCTGAGGTCTAATCGCACCCGCTCATCCATTGCCTCTCTTCGACACAGTCGCACTGGTAATTTACAATAATTTGAACATTGTTAGGGTTTTCTTAAAATGGGGAATTTGAAACTGTTATCAGATCCAGTTGCTGCTGCTGCTGCTTTTTTTGTGCTATTGCTGCTGATTGTACCAGTATCTTTTATATTGCTGTGGCAAGATAATTCTTGTATAGAGAAATATGACTGCATGATTGTACCAGTATCTTTTATATTGCAATATTATCTCTTGTAATGTGCCTATTAAATACTGCTTTGAATGGTGAAAATAGTCAGCTTGATAAAACAGATCTCGATTTTTTCTTTTGTTATTTGTATAGTCAATTTGTCATGACTTATGCTTAGAGCTGGTGCATGTAAATCTCTCTCTTTAATTGAATTTTTTATTTGAAACCCAGCCACTTGAGATTGCAAAAAGACTGCACTTTCTGCTCCCTTATAGGAATAAATCACCCGCTGATTCTTTAATTTTATAAGTATACTTTGATAAACCAAAAATTACTTGTACCTACAAGAGAACAAAGAGTGGATCGTGCTTGCTTTAGGACTAAGCGGTGTATGTGTAGTTTTCATAATTTTTTTCTGACAGTGGATGAGGATTGTCAATTACTTTTCAAGCTTGGTGATATGAAGCTAGCTTCCAACTAATCCACCTCAAACGTCAACTCTGCCAGATTGAAGAAAGAATCGAAGAGTCGGATTTATTAAAAATTGAAAATGTTAGTTGTTGTTGTAGCTTGCATGTGTATGTTTTCATTGTGTGATGTGTAAACCATGCTGCAACAATTAGTTGGAATGTAATAATGATATTGGAATGCAAAGACAAGCAACAATTTTTGTGTGATGTGTATGTTTTCATAACTCAGAATTTGTGAGATCTCATTGCTGCTCCTCTAGTAGATATCAAGCCTTATGTATTTTTCACTTCATTATACTCACGTGTGAACTCACAGCTACACAACTCATAGCTCAACATGTCACTATAAATAATCCACTCAGATTAATAGATATAAAAATCAGTACTGCTTGTCTCATAAAATTTTGAAACAGACGAAAGGAAGGCCAAAAATTTATACGCACAACAGAAAATATTAAAGGTCAGAACTTATAGGCACAAAAGAGAGGCACTACTGCTAAAGGTTATAATTTTTTTACAACACTATCTTTTACGATAGTGGCTAGAATATCTGAAAACTCACAAAAAGGCCAAATTTTTTTACAACACTATTTTATATGCATAAACATGTTGTAGTTTTGATTTGTTAACAAAAGTCCTAGCACCAAAATATTCACTCTCAGTAGCCTCTGATTTTCTGGATTTGATATTCACTCTCAGTAGCCAAAATATTCACAAAAATTCACTCGGACCCATCTTCTTCTTCACTGCCAGTGGCCTCTGATTTTCTGGATTTGATAGCTTGAAGCCGCTGTAAAAAGAAATTAATTAAAGAAATATAGACAAGAGGATGGACTTTAAATAAATATATATTTGAAATATACCCTTGGACAACTACGTGAATTATGACCCTTCTTTTCATTGCAATATCCACAAGTTCTTTGCTTCTTGGCATTTGTTTCGGAGGGATGCTTGAACCTTCCTGGTTTTCTCTTCCTTCCTTTAGTTTGGGATAGAGGTGGATCATGGTACTCAGGAGTTGAATTAGTAGGCACATGGACTTGAGATACCACTTGCATGCCTTGCACATTGAGTGCCCTTTCTTTAAATTCATCAAGATTTTTGACAAAGAGTCGGTACAATGGGTCACATTTTGAAACTAGTTTTCCAACCTCTACCATTTTTGGATAAATGGTAGCATACCTACACTTTTCGACCTCTTCATCTTCTCCAGTATCTGTGCTTATATTTGTAGTGAATCTCTTGGAATGCACATTAGCATCTTTAGTCCACCTTTTCAAAATGTAATAAGGAGGAAGATGTTGAATTCCCACATGTTGCATTACCTTCAATGCATGTGAACAAAGAAGCCCTTGAAACTCAAATCCTTTACAACTAAAAGAGAATCTAGAAGTTGACAAGTCTATCTCAACCCGATGAGTTTCCGAAATCCAATTACGAACAAAGGGATTAAATGTGATATTGACTTCATAGAGCACATTCTTCTCTACTTCAACCACAATTGCATTCGAACCTCCTATGAGATTCTTCTTAAATTTGGAGAAAAGAGTTCTAGTATACGCATCACGGGCCTCAACTTCTATTTGATGCCATGACCATAAATGTGGAGTCTCATTAATAGTTCTACAATCCTCGTCACTTTCTTTTTGCCATATTGAATCCACCATTTTCTCAAATTGCATAACAAATTTAAAGATTGAAGTATGATTGTCAACCCACAATTTCAAAACAAAATTAGCACACTCACTTCGTTGGGTGGTGGACATGTTGGCAAAGAAAATATGGCGGAAGTAACAAGGAACCCACTCATTTTTTTTGTCGTACATCACCTTCAAATGGTGAACATCTTCCAATTGGTACTTCTCAATCATTCTTTTCCCATGACTTCTCAAATTCTAAAACCGTCACACTACGATTAATTATAGCTTTCAACTCCTTTTCAAATCCTTCTTTTTCGGCATACACCATCCATAAGTGCTCTCTAGCCTTTCTCATCACATGCCATTGACAACACCTATGGATGGTGTTGGATCCAAAAACCTCTTCAATAGCGGTCTTCATTGCACGATCTTGGTCAGTTATTATGGCCTTAGGTGATTTGTTGTCCATTGCTCTTAACCATGTTTTAAACAACCACACGAAGTTTGAAGCTTGCTCATTTCTAAGAAGACAACACCCGAAGAAGATGGTTAGCCAATGATGATTTACGCCAATAAAAGGTCCCAATGGCATACAATAATTGTTTGTACTATATGTTGTATCAAATGTAACAACATCTCCAAACTCTTTGTATGCCCTCCTTCCTCTCCCATCAACCCAAAATAAAATTTTTACGGCCCCATTTTCATCGGGTTCTATGTCATAGAAAAAGTCGGGGTCCTCTTTTTGCTTCTTGCGGAAATAAATCAATGTGGTTTCAACATCTATCCCCACAAGTTTACTATTAAGTTTCGCTAGTTCATTAGCCACATTCTTCTTTGTAATTTTAAGATAACGAATTCCACCAACCATTTCACCTAAATAGTTCCAAATTTGTGAGATGCCCACATTTTGCTCTCTCATTTTAGCAACAATTTCCTTTTGTTCAAATGAAAGTTCTTTTTGAGATCTCAAGTTACGCCTTTTGGAAGGAGAAGTTAGTAAAGCATGGTTATGCCCATCATCAAAAGCACTCACTTGCCAATTACCGCAAGACATCCTTCTAACCCTTAAATATGCTTTACAACCACATCTTTTGCTACTTCCTTCCTTCTCGGGTGTTCTTTGAATGTTCACTTGCTCTTGCATCATTCGTTCTTGCTTTTGCCGTTTAGAAAAACCTTGTTTTGAACATGAGAATCTAATCGAAGATACTCCATGTTTGGACTTCGTACTAGTTTCTTTTCTTATATCAAATCCCTTTTTTGAAGCATATTCTTTGTAGAACTTACATGCTTCCAACTCATTAGCAAATTCCTTTCCAACGAAAGGAATCACATTCTCATTGTCTCGATCATCCAAATCAAAATCTATTTCCTCCGCTACTACTAAGTTCATCTCATTTTCAAATGCCTCGCCATCTTCAATTTCATTGTCCGGTTCAATCTCCATGTCATTTTCATTTTCCTCTCCAAAAAAATCCATATTTACTTTAGTAATCCTGTTGAAAGTGATAAATACAACAAATCTCATTATGCAATTCTAATAACAAACAAAATACTGGAAAAAAAATAAATCAAACAAAATACATTTAAGACCTATTGTGTTGGCTTGCCAAGGTAAAATTGTTGCTGGCTCTTCAAAGAACTTTAATTTGAGTAAATCTTTTAAAATTTCGGAATTTTCATTTGCTGCCGTACCTATCAATTTTAACCCCCATTTGTTAACCTCATTATTTTAATTTCATCACCAATCCCCTGTATACATACCAGACTCACGAACCAAGAGGCATGCTTGCTAGAGGAGAAATCGCGAGAGGTCAGAGAGATGATCGAAGTGAGATGGTTTCCCAGGCGAGAGATGGTTTCGCACACCTTCCTTCCTGGTTTCGCACGACGAACCAAGAGGCTTGCTTGCTAGAGGAGAATCGCGAAAGGTCAGAGAGGTGAGCTAGAGAAATGGTTTCGCCTGGTTTCGCGCGCGAGCGAGAAGGAGCTTCTTCGATTAACAGAGAGAGTATAGACATAATGGCGTTGATTAATCAAATTAAGTATGGATTGATTAATGGAGAGAGTATTAAAGGAGAGGGACCCAGAGATAATTACGCAACTCAGAGTATTAAAGGAGCTGGGTTGAACTTTGATCTTCAAAACTTTTCATCACAGCGCAAAAATATTTGCACGAACGTTGACGCATCATCCAAAGGTCAAAAAATGCATAGGACACAAGAGGCTGTACTATGCATAGTATAATAGCCAAGCTCATATATTTATATATGTATAGTCATACTTGAAATACAATAATATTTGTAAGACGAAAGCAGAATGAGGGAAGAATATTTCTGCGTGAAGAAGGAAAAATGAGGGATGAATATTTTTGTGTGAAAAAGAAAGAATGATAGAAAATTTTAGTGAAGAAATAATGATGGAGAGTTGATATTTATATAGAGAAGGAAAAATTTTGGGAAAAAAATCTGTCATAATCCGTGAAACTCTGTGAAATTTTGAAGCGTTGGATTGACACGAATCAACGGTTGGATTGAAACTTTTTTGTGATTCGTGTGACACTCTATTATAGCGGCCTTTAAATACGATCCGCTATAATAGGTCTATTATAACGAACCTTGAAGCCATCCGCTATAATAGACCTATTATAGCAGACAATTGATGTCGTCCGCTATAATAGACCCCGTATTATAGCGGATTTTCAGTATGATCCGCTATAATAGTTCTATTATAGAGGATGTCATCAAGATCCATTATAATAGAGGGCTATAATAGCTATTTTCTTTAATAGTGACGGTAAGAGCAATGTTTTTCATGTTAGAGATGCGAGTTAGATATTTGATAAAAGAAAATGTTACGAAAAAACTTTAATTGAACTTTGAGATAATCAAAGACAAAAACTCTTGTCTGTTACTAAAAAAGACGTCTTTAGGAGATGAAACTTCATATTTTTTTTAATAGAGAAATCAATTAATCTGAGTCATTATCGACCATACTAATACAACAATTTTTTAATTAAAAAATTCTTTTTCTTTCAAGAAGGTTATATATATCGCATGTTCCTCCAATACAATGTTGCCATGGTTCTTGGTGAAACAACTAGCTTATGATTCTCGTACCATGAAGTACAATGGAAACTCATAATGTATTGATTTTAATTGTGAGATAAGAGGATTCCATAAAGCTCTTATGTCATATACTAGTTATTTTATTCTTGTACTATAAACTAGCTAGAATAAGAAAATCAAAATAAAATTATTAGATAAAAGGTTGAAAAGTAGCGTTTGATCTAATGAAAAGATAATGTTGTCCTAGAAAAAAATACAGATTTGAAATTTAAATAGAAGTTCATCACGCTCCGCAAATCACGGCCGTCGGTTTCATGTAGAGAAACTAAAAAGCGACATTCATCACGCTCCGCAAATCACGGCCGTCCGTTTCATGTTATTTTCATCAAGCTCGGTTCAGCGGAATTTTCTTCAAGTTATAATTAGCATTTCCATAGAAGTACCGTACTTAAATCTAATGTGCAACGACTATTGAAGTTTAAGGGGAAATAAAAGAATTCAGCAATGCTAAATCCTGAAATTTTGATCGCATGTATTCATATTTCTGCAACACAGCGCACAATCACACGGACTTGCTGCTCTTTATCACAGCAAATTTCTGCACATACGATCTGAGTGTTTTACATTAACATATAATTGTTTTTATGACGAAATCAAGAAATAAAAAAAGAGTTATAGGTGCCATTATCCCAAGTCGAACATAATCTGTTTTTGGTACAAGCGACAGAAACGGGGCCTCTGCCAACTCATATTCTCAATTCTCTTTTTATCTCGTGGGAATATTCTCACAACACATGGGTCACGACTCACCACTCAGGGGATCCGAATCTGCTGTAGCGCAGTGGCGCGCTACAACAGATGGATGGTTCGGATCGACCGTCAATTTCGTGATCGATCGTTAGTGATGAAAATCAGAGGGGCCTTTATACTTTGGTGCGAATCTTGATGCAATCAGTGAAAATCGAACGGTTCAAATGCTGCACTACATCATTCCGCGCATCACCAGATCTAGTTCCCCACTCAGGAGGCATCATTTTCTGAGATTTAATGGATTCATAATTTTATACTACTACGAGAAGCAAAACGTTATTGTGACCTTATCTTTCGATCTTTTCCTGACTTAAACAAAGAGTCATGAGTCTGGATCTTTTAATTTTGTCGTTACAGTTAAGTTAATTAGCGTATAGATGGTGGTATTCTTGGTTATATGTTGATAATGGAGCTAGAATTCATGTTCATTGACCTTTTTCTGAAGAATATTTTTACATATTTGTTGGTGAGTTAGTTGGTTCTGCAAAGAAAAGAAACAGTGAACTGGAATTATGAAACTACACTATCATATGGAGTCTGAACTCTGAAGTCTAAACTTAGTTCTTTGTAAATGGATGAACTGGCCTCTCACATGAGCCCTGTGAGGTTGTCTTTCTCCTGCCTTTGCTAATGCTAGTCTGGTTGTGGTCTCTTTTATAAACTTGTTTGCATAGGGACCATACAAAATGGTGATGTAAATTTCCATCTTCAGAGGTTCTCTTCTCAATTACAGAATAAAAAAGGGGGAAAACTGGTTTGATTTATAAAGTCACATGTTACATACATTAGACAGAAACCTAAAATAGTGTAAGAGCCAACATCTCAAAGCGAGCATGTTAATTTATTACTATATTAGGACTTGGGAATAATAGCGCTTGAATTTTAATACATCATTTTTTGATATTGAACAGAGAATTAAATTAAAAGAGAGATCATTCTCCTTATTTTGATTGATAAGTGGAATTGGGTTCTCAATGTTGGATTACGAATAGTTCAAAATTCCGTCAATTGGCCTAAGCAGCGGAAATATCGTAAAACAAAAATTTTACGTCTAACTTAAGCTAGGAATTAAACGAGGTATGTCAGATAAACCACAGAGGGTGTCCACCTCCCGTTTATCTCTAACATCAAAATCTTATTTAATCTCTATACAAACCTACTCATTAACTAAATTCTAAAATTTTAATCTACTTACAAATTAAATAGATTAATATAACATTAATACCTTAATCCAAATTCTAATTGGACCGTAGAAGACTCGGAAGGCCGAATCAGAGACGCTCTTCTCATCGGAGTATCAGACGTCTGATACCTCTATCGGATGTTCACCAGGACGACCAGAAAGCGACTTACTTCTTCTGCCAGAAATAACGAAAATCGTGATATCCCGTAAATTGAAATTGCACAAATACCCTCATGAAGTCGGTAAGAGGGATTTTTCCAAAATTGTGAAATGACACCTTTGCCCCTTGCTGATCTCTTGAGATATTTTTATTTATTTATTTTTAATTAAGATTTTAATTATTTTTAATTAAGGTTCTAATTTGATAAATGACTTTCATCCCAAATTCAAAACCATAATTAATATTTAAAATCTAAATCAAATATATATAAATATACATAAACATGTAATTGTTCTCAACAGTTATATTTCTCAGGGTTTGGTATTGGTTTGGTTGCGGTATGATTTTATACAACGTATCGTATACGTTTATAAATTCAACCGTTGTTTTTGCTGTCATCTTATATGACATATATAATTTAATCTTATCATATATACTTAATTATAACCATCTTAATATTAATTATAACCTATTTATAATAAATCATTAAGATTCTCTTATTAGCTCCTATGTGGTGTGACTCAATATGATCTGTGTTATGTTGGTAAATAGAATTAAAACCATTTTAATTTCTATAATCATATGAGGCATCTGACATCTGCGCTTTGACCATCCAATTACACAGACGATGTTGTACTTATTCAATATCACGATCCAATAAACATTTTAGTCGTGTTAATTCTTTCGTCTCACAGTATCATATTAGTTTCAAGGCCGGTGTGTGTCATCCTTGCAAACTTAATCATTTCTCGATCTTGAGCAGATTTATCAAATATAATTACTCTTGTAATTATACTGCATGCAGATAATCCTACTCTATCAAGGGGCCCAGTGATACTGTAACTCGTATAGAGATACGAGGGACAATAGTACTTTCAGTAAACCATCACTACCTCAACTAAGCTATGTATACCGAAAAGCTATCATTATGACTGTGTTTTACCGACAGCGTTAGATAACAATTACACATACACATCTCTTAGTAGGAAAGATGAATACCTCATACTTTAGAACTTAACACTGAATGAAAACATTAATGACACGTACACAATTCCATTTAATGTTTCATTCGAGGTCTGTCAAATACCATGTTCCTCTAACATGTATTCATGTGATTAAAACGACATCTCATGTCTATGGTTTGTAAAACTTAACCATCTTTTAACCCACATTCTAACCTTGTAACGGTAAGTTAGTGTCCTGCTAATTACCTTGGTTAGAGACTTTTAATGATATATATATCATCTATATTATGAAGTTTCACAATTCCAATTATTGGCTCTAGTCAGATAAATGAATAATTCATAAATTCAATAATACTTAAGGTAATAAAATGACAATTTATTAATCACTCAATTCATGAACAAAATTTTATGATAATTCATGAACAAAGTTTTATGATAATTAATGAACAAAACTTTACGATAAAAGTTCTCCTCTCTGTGAAACAAAATGTTTCGCAGAGAATTTCGTTTCTGACTGCATTTACACTACATCTCAAACCCATTTAGAGGCCCAATTTGTTTCCCAACTTCATGACAAACTTTTGTATGGTTCAAATAAGAATCAATCTGATCTGGATTGGATTCTTTGGGAACCTTGTAGGCCATTTACCAAAATTGACTTGACGAACTAATTGGGGCCATATTGGGTGGTTGCATACTTGCATATATTATAAACGATTCACAGTTTCAAGTTGTCTTGGTTGGTCGAGTTTTATCTAGTATAGTGATGAGACACAAATATTTTTATGGAGAAAGTTTGAGGTTCAAATTTTGCTATGAGCTATTTTTAAGAAAGATTTTCAAATTTAATTTTTGATTTGTTTGTGAGTGTGTGTTGTAAGTCTACGAGAAATTAATCAAAAAAGGTTGTCTTAGTTGGTAGGTAGTTGGTACGCAGGGTGACTGGACTGATACAGATTTTTCGTGGATCAGGTCACCACTTGAGTTTATGATGATACTAATTAACAACGATGAACAATAAAAATATATTAAATATGGAAATAATGTTGATAATGATGGTCATTAGTGGAGTTGAACAATGAGGAAAAGTACATCTAATTTACAAATTTTCCAGTTGGCACGGATGTATAATGTATCATACAATAGAAAGCAATAGTAAAAACTTGGTCACTTGATAATTTTAAAACTAGCAATTTGACATTTCTATTCTTACTAGCATGTGTATTTTGAAATATTCGAGGACTAATACCGTAAATGTAAATTCAGAGGCTGATATAGTATTTATCTCATTTCGAGGACTAATACCGTAAATGTAAATTCAGGGGCTGATATAGTATTTATGTACGACATGGATGATTTTAATACTTAAACCTCAGGTGGTAGATAGAAAAAAGTTAAGTTGATGTGAATTTTAAAATTTGTCATAGTAACTTATGATTAGTTACTTTATCTTACAACATTGTAATTGCCATTTTTCTATAGTGCACTTCTCATTTTTTTTGGGAAAAAAGACAATACTGGTTGACGTAATCCAATTCGATCTTGATAAGGATTCTGACTCAAATTTGATTTGATAGATCTTATCAAGATATTATCTTTAAGATCATTTGTGTGCACTCTAACTTATCTAGAATATTTTTTCTATTTTCTGTCTTTTATTTGCTTAGCATTTAATTATTGTATCTTTCAGTTATTGTTTTCTTTGAATTCAAGACACTTGTCGTCTATAAAAGAAACCTTAGTCATTGTAACAATCATCAAGTTTTGAAAACATTTAGTTCCTAAATTCTGAGAATTCTCTTTGTTACTAAGCAGTTTTTTTTTTTTTGTGTTTTCTTTTCCACTAAACCAATTGTCTCTTTCCGTCCTCGCGGAGTTGGGACTTGGATTCGATGAGCGTCAGTAGTGTTTCTTCCTTTTTTGTGTGGATACTAGTTTGTACTCAGGGGCGGATTTAGTGAGGCCCAGGATAGGTCAGCTGACCCACTCTGGATTTTGTAAAACAGTTAGAAATAGCTCTGAATTTCTGATCTTGACCCACCCTAAATTTATTTTCTGAACCACCCTAAACTTTGTTGGGCTTTTTTTTACATACTGAACAGTTCCATATAAAATCTTGAGTCAGGTTAACTTTGAGCTTTACTAAACTTCAGCGAAAAAAGTCCATACTTTTAGCTGACCCACCCTGAATTTTGCAAAACAGTTAGAAATAACTCTGAATTTCTGATCTTGACTCATCCTAAATTTATTTTCTGAACCACCCTGAACTCTGTTGGGCTTTTTTTTACATACTGAACAGTTTCATATAAAATCTTGAGTCAGGTTAACTTTGGGCTTTACTAAACTTCAGCGAAAAAGCCCATACTTTTAGCTGACCCACCCTGAATTTTGCAAAACAGTTAGAAATAACTCTGAATTTCTGATCTTGACCCACCCTAAATTTATTTTCTGAACCACCGTGAACTCTGTTGGACTTTTTTTTACATACTGAACAGTTCCATATAAAATCTTGAGTCAGGTTAACTTTGAGCTTTACTAAACTTCAGCGAAAAAAGTCCATACTTTTAGCTGACCCACCCTGAATTTTGCAAAACAGTTAGAAATAACTCTGAATTTCTGATCTTGACCCATCCTAAATTTATTTTCTGAACCACCCTGAACTCTGTTGGGCTTTTTTTTACATACTGAACAGTTCCATATAAAATCTTGAGTCAGGTTAACTTTGGGCTTTACTAAACTTCAGCGAAAAAGCCCATACTTTTAGCTGACCCACCCTGAATTTTGCAAAACAGTTAGAAATAACTCTGAATTTCTGATCTTGACCCACCCTAAATTTATTTTCTGAACCACCGTGAACTCTGTTGGACTTTTTTTTACATACTGAACAGTTCCATATAAAATCTTGAGTCAGGTTAACTTTGAGCTTTACTAAACTTCAGCGAAAAAAGTCCATACTTTTAGCTGACCCACCCTGAATTTTGCAAAACAGTTAGAAATAACTCTGAATTTCTGATCTTGACCCATCCTAAATTTATTTTCTGAACCACCCTGAACTCTGTTGGGCTTTTTTTTACATACTGAACAGTTCCATATAAAATCTTGAGTCAGGTTAACTTTGGGCTTTACTAAACTTCAGCGAAAAAGCTCATACTTTTAGCTGACCCACCTTGAATTTTGCAAAACAGTTAGAAATAACTCTGAATTTCTGATCTTGACCCACCCTAAATTTATTTTCTGAACAACCGTGAACTCTGTTGGACTTTTTTTTACATACTGAACAGTTCCATATAAAATCTTGAGTCAGATTAACTTTGGACTTTACTAAACTTCAGCGAAAAAAGCCCATACTTTTACCTGATAATTTTACCTTTTTATCAAGCTGTCAGCCTGTGACGCTCTAGAAGCAAAAAAAAACCAATACGCAGCAGCCCCTGCCCCGCCCCGGAGCGGTATCCTCTGGTGCATTTTGTTTTGCACCAGAGGGGTGAAATTTGCACCCAGTTCATTCGATTTGATCTAAGGAACCGGATAAAATCTCTATGAAATTGTAAAAAAGGAAAAGAAAAATTACCCTGCCCGATCTGCCCATGTCCGATTTGCAGTATAAGAAATTTTGGCGCATATACAGTTTCCTCGTTGCAGTTCTTTTTTTTGCGCAGATACCGACTCCAGCACATATCAGCTTGTAAATAAAAAACTGGCAAGTAAATAAAAAATCACATTGAATCCTAAATATAAACAGAAAAAAGTCACTGATTCATTTTCTATTTAGTAAGCTTCAACAAAAAAAAAATCACTGATTCAGTCTTTGTCTACATGTAACAACTTCAGCGTACAAAAATAATAATAAAAACAATGTAACAGCTTCATTGATCCACTCAATAACTTCTAGCTTCCGGCACCAATATAACATCTTCATTGCGTAAATTTCAAATTACTGCAAAGAAATCATAAAAAAATATTTAGAAATTATTTTAGCAACTTCGCCTGCGTTGTTTCGACATAGCCGGTCCCAAGCTCAGAAAATGAGAGAGTTGTGATAGGCTTGATGAGCCAACATAAAACAAAATTAGCCACTCCCATGGAAATGAATCCCAATACTTTCTTTGGGGCGTAATTCTTTTAGCGACGCATCATATCGGAACTAGAGTATGATGTTAAATGTGCAAGGGTCAGGTTGTCACTCCCTTAGTGACGCGCTACATCGGCGCCCGAGTGTACTGACAAATGAGCAAGAGTCTTTGCGCTTTACTCGACGAGTGCGAGAGGTAAGGAAGCTAGTCGAGAATAATAAGATTCGTCTATTAGTTGGAATGTAGGATCCTTAACGGATAAGCTCTGATAGTTAGTTGATACTACGATTAGGAGACGTGTAAATATCTCATGTGATCAAGAGACTAAATGGACGGGCCAGAAGGTGAAGGAGGTGGAAATACTGGTTTTAAGCTCTGGTATGCAGGAAAATAATGAAGCAGTAATGTAGTGGGCGTCTTAATTGACCAGAGCCTAAAGAAGGGATCACATTAGAAATGATGATATACGTGACAAGATCGAGGTTGCAACGGTTGAAGAGAAACTTGTTCAACATTATTTGAGATGGTATAGGCATATCCAGTGGAGACCTTCTAATGCACCGATACGTGGTGGAGTTTTAAGCTGCGTCGAAAACACGAGAAGAGGTAGGGGTCGACCGAAATTAACATGTGATGAAGCTGTAAAAAGCGACTTAAAGACATGAAATGTCTCTAAAGAGTTGACATCAGATATGAGTGCATGAAAGTCGGCGATTCACGTACCAAAACTGTGACAAACTAAATTTTAGAAGCAATCTTGTAATTGTACGATTTTAGTCCAAGATTAACGACATAGAATACTAGTCTAAATTTATGATTAGTAGAATAGATATTAATATTATTATTATCGTTTGTATACTTTATTTTACTATTTATTATATTATTATTATTTATATTGATTTTCATTTCAGATTGGATTTCATTTCTAGCATACCCCAATTTATTTGAGAATAAAGGCTTTGTTGTGTTGTTCTAGAACATATTTTAGCCTTATATTTTGTTCGAATTCCTGAACTATCGGCTAGATGAATGCCAATGCATGCTACTTCAGTCACTTTACGTTGGCTAGGTATTAGATAACAAACTTCCGGCTTTTGAAGATGGTGGTTGTGTTCGGAAATAAAATTCACAACTTTGTATTTTTTGGATTCTCTATTAAATTTTATTTGTAAACGAACTTGGGAACTTGTTCGCGTCTCTGCTCAAGGTTCTTTGTCAGATGATCCCGCTTATCTTCTCCTCTTGTACCTTCGCATCGGCAAAAAAACCCCTTCAAAGTAATTACATCATCTTTTGCACTCTTATGACCAAGCCTTTTTTTACTCCAAAATCATTTCTTCCACCATAATTCATCCAAAACGAGCATGCTTCGTCTACTGTTTGAAATTTCATACCCACATGAGGTACAAGACCATCTTCTTGAGACCCCATATCCTTCATAAAAAATAAAAAACAATGACTAATCAGCACTTAATTAATTGAATTAACTTGGTCTAATTTGATAATTAATTTCATATTGGACCTCTCATTTTTATGTCATATCCAATCTGTCATGTAGCATGTAAGTCATTAATCAATAATCATATTTGGTACTGGAGAAGCATGGCTCATCACTAATCTGCACTAAATTATGCCATCATCATATCCTACATAATTAAAATAAATAGCGGAACATATTGTATTTTCTTTCCCCCGTTGTATTCAGCAGTATTCTTAAATTATTGTGACTTGGTATGTACAGTGCTAGTTCCTAATGAAGGGATTGGTCGTTAATATATGCAGAATCATGCAGTGATGCAGTTACATATTGTATAAAGCCATCAGCCTTGTTAATTTTTTTTTTCATTTCAAGTTTGAATAAACCAAATTGACTATAGTAGTTGATGGATTCAGTGAAGCAATGTTCAAATATGGAACTTGCATACTAAACAAACATGATGTTTTTCCCCGTCACGTATCTATATGCTATGCAATTCCAGTCTCACTGATAAACAAATTACAACTTAATTTCTTCCTTCCAAGTCTCTTTATAGTCTTATTCATAAATTATTTTG